>OENM01000691.1:0-64528 GCA_900239745.1 Rotaria magnacalcarata
CGTGTCTTCGAAAATTTGTAAAAGATTTCTAAAAACTGAATAGAGAGTGTCTTAGAAATTCCAAGAAACTCTCTGTTCACTTCTCGAGATTTCTATGGCACTTTCCAGTCCTTTTTTAGAAATCCCTTACGAGTTTTCGAAGATACTTTCGAATTTTCACGTAGGTTTTTGATAGTCTCGATAGAAAGTTTTCAAATTTTTCTTAACTCGTCGAGGACTCACGACAGGAACTGCCTGAGGATTCATTAGGCGATTCTCGACTAGGGACTATACTATCAAAATTTTTATTTCCTTATCAACATAAGCATAAAAAAATCTTAAACTTTGACTAAAGCAAACATATCATAAGTACAAAAAACTATTGTTCATATCCAATAACGCCTTTTCTCTAGTTTTTCGCAATACACTCAGAACGAATGCTCTTCATGTCTAACTGATCTATTTTTCCTGAATGAATATGAGAAATAAAGGCAATATTAAAGTGTTGTTGTGTCATTATTGATCGTAGATGTCTTTATTCCATTTATAACACTGAAGCATCTCTGAGCCGTAGTCGTTGAAGTGAGATTTGTTAGCTATAAATGCAATAATTTACAATATTCGTGAAACAGTTTTCCTAATATATTGTAAGTTAAGTAAATCACGACGAAGTCTGTATTCTTTTCAAATATCTGAGCCTCCCCAAGCCTAATGGCTCCGCCTCCTATGTGTGAGACTGATGTACTTTTGATGATAAAAGTAAAAAAAGAATTATGAACTTGATAATAATAAAATTATGAACATACGATAAGATAATATGGCATCATCGTTTCTGTAGCTCGATAAGTACTCGCATAAATGTGATGTCTAAAAGGATATATGATTATTGATATGTCCCATGGGATCATGGGATGTTTTTTTTTTAAATCTCTAGTCCATCCCATGGTACGAAGTGTTTCGATCTATCCCACGGGACGATTTTTTTCGTCCCATCCCGTCCCACGCGGAGCTCTGTTCTCCATCAAGTCGACTACCGGATGATTCCGGGTTCACAACGGCTTCACCACATCTTTAACCGGATTCTATCAGATTCCGATGAGAAGGACCTCATACAAAACCTCTCATAGAAGCATTCTTCAATTAGAAAATGAAACACCTGTAGTCTACCAAGAACGCACACCGATCGACGAAAGCACGCCTCATCAATAATCTCACATAGCCCCTAACATCACTGAAAACAGACCGCACAAAAACATTGCCGCCAGAAGCGATCACCCTGAAAAACATTTTAACCCGAGTCGAACACTATCTGAATCACCAATATACACGCTTGGAATAATCCAGAACCATTATACCATACTTTTTATTCATTAAACCAGATTCTAAGCCTATTTAACGGGTCATTTTCTAGCATTCATATTAACAAAAAAATCGCTCCATCATCATTTTGCACCCATCGAAGTAGTTAATAATTCATACACAATGCATCTGAATGTCATCTAGCTCGTCCCAACATACGTTTTTCTCGTGTAACATGATTCTGAGCGACATTCAAAACCGATGTAATGACATATCAATTAATTAAAAATTTCCGTGCAAGCAACATCCTAGCTTCCTCCAGAACGTTTGTTAGTGATTTGAAATTATGGTTTCGGTGTTACCAGATCAAGCAAACACGTGTGGCAGGCGGTTAAAATGATGTCGAATTGCATGGACGAACAGCATAGTATGCATATACAGCAAGTTTATCTCGCTGTGAGTAATCATAATTGGCTGTGGATTTCACGTTAGACCAGGAGATGATCGTGGAATCAGGTTACATTAGCAGGAGTTATGATAAACGACTTGAGTGAGCTTCATCCAGGTCGATAACTTTGCTCAGCATCAATAAATACATGATCATGTTGCTAATGTGGATTGACTTTTCATAAGTAATCTATTAGATGAGCCATAATTTTTAATTCATGCCTATCACCGCTTGTATGAGGTGTTAAGTAACGGTCTGAATGGATCACAAGGTGTTCCTTTAGTATTCGATAATTACTTCCAGATGTTTTAGGTCGGATCTGTGTTGCAACCACATCCACACTCACAAGATATTTGTTATAGCTAGCGCCCTCTTTTCCCTCGAATAAAGACTGGCTGTCATTTTGTTCCAATGAAGAAAACAAATGTTTTCAATTTCAATCGAGTGATTCGACTTCGACCTCTCAAGATTTGTGTCATCATGGGTACAAATGCTGAATTCAATCTTCGATTTACGAAAAAAATGATTGAAAAAGAAGCATCTGCTGCAGAGAAAAAATATGATACAAGTCGAAAGAAAGCATTGGATGCTTTGAAAAAAACAGGTGATGTTGAAACTGCTCGTATCTATGCTGAAACAGCAATACAAAATCGAACAGCACATAATCAATTTCTTATTATGGCTTCACGTATTGATAGTGTAATAGCTAAAGTAAAATAATTCTTTGAACAATGACCGATATATTATTTCGAATTTTTATTATAGGTTCAACAAGCAAATGCCCAAAGTGTTATGGTTAAAAATATGAAACAAGTCAATAAAATGCTTGAACATGTTAATCAAGAGATGAATGCTGGTGAATTAGCTAAAGTGATGGAAAAATTTGAACAAGTTAGATTATTTTATTTGATCTGAAAACACAATAACTTGAAAAATTCTTCTATCTTAGGCATTTGAAGATTTCGATGTGAAAGAGCAAGTGATGAGTAATGCAATGAATCAAGCTATGGCAACAAGTACACCAACTGAAGGTGTCCAAGAGCTTTTACGTCAAATTGCTGATGAAAATAATTTGGATATTCGCTCTCAACTCGACGCTATTCCAGCAATTCAAAATTCTGTCGTAACACCAGCACAACAAGTAGCTGCTACACAAAATAGTCGTTTGGCTGCTCTCCGTCATGCTACATAATATTTTGCTCCTTATGAACCTATTATATATATATTTTTTTTTCTCTCGCATTTGCAATTATTCTGTTTGATATTTCGTGTAGAAAAAGTTTATATCAGCGTTTTTGCTGTGTATTAGATTTTAACTAAAGTTTATTGTTACTGATCAAAGCATTAGTATTCATACTATGATCCTTTCATTGTTGGACCGATAGCTCAATTACAAATTGCAATGTTTATAAATCATGTTAAAGAGTACAACACGACTATCTGAAAAATAAATATGTATAGATAAGATTAGTATTGAAAATTATAAAAAAAAAATATTACCTTTGAACATAATCTCACTTCAGTCAACCATAACACTTCTTCACAATTAATCGAAATAGAAAATATGTACCAACATGTCAAACGAAAACTCTACAATGTGTAATTAGGGCACTACAGAATGTAAAGATGCAAAACTTCATTCAAATTTATGTATACACGATGGTAACAAGAATCAGTAGTCTCTTGTAAATTAAGTAGGACCCCTCCTGAGATCGTTATTCAGATGAATATAATATTCTTTTTTTTTTAAGCGACTTGGTCATAAATTTATCAAACACTTGCTTCAATAGCATAAGAGAAAAATTGAAGAAAAGATATTGACTCTGTTTGATTGGTTTATCGTTACTACTTACATATTTTCTCTTCGCTGAGGGAGTCTTTCAAAATCACTCTTTAAAAGATATTTTTCCACAGTAAAACTCGATCTCAGGGTTGGTAAACATGGTGTGTCACTATATTGAAGGAGAACGCAACGAACAAGTAGCGGCGACAAACAGAAAGCGAGCATTGTTTTTTTATTGCATTATTTTTACATGAAAAAAAAAACACGTGAGTGTCTATTGAGTACGAAGGTAGAGAAAGTCACGCAAAGTTCTTTTAATCGTATACTTTCGTTTTAGAATGGTGAATCCCTTTTCATCATATCGTTATATACCAGTTGAAGGCATTGTCAAGTCAAATGTTCACCTTGATAGAGTGTGTATTTGTTGATTTATTATTGACAAATATTGCTTACTTATTATTATAGATTAAAGAAGACTTGAAGTCTTTGTTAAAACGTTTGGCTCCTCTGAAATCCATACTTGTATCAAATCCACCAAACGGTTCAACTCTAAATCAAGATATCGTTGATAAACTTGCTAAAAAAGTTGGTTTCATTTCATACTTGACATACGTTTTACTTATAGATTTGTTTTCTTTCTAGTCTGAACTATTAGATTTATTGATTTATTTTGGTTATATTTGTGATAGAAATGATAAATATATTTATCTCTCGCCAACATCAGATCGTGAACAAAATCATCGCCTTAATAATATAAACGAATTTCAAAAATTTTATGAGCATTTAAAAAATGCTCAAACCGAGTCACTCAAGGATTTAAAAGAATTTTTACGTGTAAAATGATTTTGTTAGACAATTTCATATATATATTTTATTTCTGTTTAGAATTCCGATAAACATAATGAATGTAAGTGTTTCTTTTGAGAACTTGAGAAAATCATTAATTTTAATTTTCAGCTGATGAAGAAGAAAAACCTAACAAGCGAAGCTCGTCCTCTAAGGTGAATATGATCTTTAATTTTTATACAAAAACTTAAAATAAGAAGTCTTTGTATTTTAGCCTAGACCAGTAATAAATCCAAATCAAGATCGTGTTCAAGCACACAATAAAGAAACGTTAGAAACAGTTGAATCGCTTAAGGTTGAAAATCTATTATTTTTCTACATCTTTACCTTCAATATAATTTCTAGGCAAGTTTAGTGACAAAATACAATGCAGTTCCTACACAAGCATTTATTTTTCGAAGATTAGCAGTTTTAGTATTCAAAAGCACCTATCCGGATTCAATTGAAGCCGGTGATGACAATTTAAATGTAGCCATTGAAAGTAAAATCCGTTTCTTAAAAGAAAATGATACGCAAACGTGTGTCCCTCGTACCGATGAAGTTTATATTAATTGTTTAATTCGATCGCGTTTTCATCAACACCAAGCTCTTGATATATTACGACATGATCAGCCGGATTTCGTATGTTTTCTGTATCGATGAATTGAAGATTTACACTTGAGAAACTGTTGTTTAGACAAAACCAATTTCGAATACATTGGCGAAGAGTTCAATACAGAATTCGGTACCATCTTTGAAGCAACATTGGCATTCATTAAAAAAATATAAAAGCGATTCTAATTCAGCTAATAAATTTTTACGCGAAGGCGATGTAAGTAGTCACTTTTTCTTGTTATTTGATCCAGAATTTATGACCTACCCCTAACTGTGGCTGCGGGAGAGACATTGTACTATAGATATCAATATAATCCTTTTGTTTCTATTCAGAAATGGAAACATGTTCAACATATTATACCAGCGATTCAACAACTTCGAGGGACGAACGAAACTGCAAATATGAATCAAACTACTTTATCGGTACAACGAAACAAAAATTTCTTTACAGAATTCATTTCCCTATGCTCTGCTTTTGTAGAAAATGCATCGCTTATTGTTTAGCGAAATATCGAATGTCACTGGTCCACAAGCACCTGTCAAAATTGAAACAATTTCGTCAGTACTATGCGAATTATCGCTTGAAGCTATCGGCAATCTGAATATAGCTGCCGTTAAAAATCTTGTAACTTTAAATAAGGAAATACAATCGGATAGTTTTCGAAAAGATGCAATCAATGCTTTGTCGACAACATGTCCGATATGTTTTGCTACTGTTCCACGCAATCAAATGGAAACAATGTTTTTATGTGATCATATGTGTTGTTTGGAATGTCTGAAAAGATATTATCAAAATACTATAAGAGAAATTGAAGATCATAAATCATTAAATAGATTAACATGTTTTACCGAAGTACATGAACTAACAAGTGATACAAAAATGAATTTTTTTACATATTTAGAAGCAAAAGTATATTAAAAATAACTACCCATAACCATACGAATCGTATTAAATTTTTTATTTATAAGTTCAGGCAATGGTTTTCTGATGATACGGAAATTCTTAAAATTTATCAGGACAAAATATTTTATGCGACACGTGATAAACAATTTAGAAAGTGCGGTAATCCAAAAGTTAGTTCATTGTCTTGATTTATTGAAATCTATTCGATCTGTTTTAGTGTGTCAGTTACTTTGATATTGATAAAAATAATGATATTGGCTCTGTGCGTTGTCCTCATTGCCGTTTTTCTCAATGTCGACAATGTAATCGAAAAGTGTGCGATGAATATTAAATAATCATCTTCAAAATCAATGTATTGCCTTTTTTTCTTAGTGGTTTCCCGATCATTCGCAGATGCAATGTGATGAATATGACGAATGGCTAACAGATAATGATCCCGATGATCCTAGTGTACAAGCTTTGAACTTGATACGTGAAACTGGCTTCCAATGTCCTGATTCAGCATGCCAGAATATTTTTGACTTGTAAGTTTAATATATGAAAAAATAATTATTGTTATCTGGTTCTTCTTTTAATAGAGAGCCGGGAGGTTGTGAACATTTTGTTTGTAAACATTGTAGCACAAACTTTTGCCGAATGTGTTCCTCGTTGTTTTATTCATCTGAGAAAAATAAAGTAAAAACAAGTAGATATATAGACTTAATTATGGGAATACCTTAATACATAGAAGTGTCCAAAAGTTGGCTGTAATCCAAAGATGGGATTGCATGCTCATTGTCCGCCGAATTGTTTTCGTGAAACTCGTAATGCTCAAATGAATGTAATCATCAAACTACTCGAAGTTCGTATTCTTTTCTATTTTATCTGTTTTTGATTTTATATTGACCAGCTTTTGTTTTCAAGGATAATCGTATTAATATACTCAAAGAACTTCGGAAAAAAGAAATGTCAAACGATGATACATGCCCACTAGTAGGCTGTAAAAATCCAGTATCTGATGTGGCGGAACGCCGACTATGCGAGTTCGGAATTTCTATTTATTTATTTATTTATTTAATTTTTATTTAATAGAGAATGCTATAAACTATTATTATGTTCACTTGTTTGGCGGCATCAAATAGAACCATGGTAAGATAATAAAAAAACTACTACATATATGAAATTTGTCTTTTGAAGGGTACTTTATGCAGACAACAATCTTGAACAGCTTCTGAAGAAAGCATCCGTTCCTATACCAGCTAATGCTACAAAACAAGTTTTAATAGAAGCGAGTATTAAAAATTGTGAATAAATTTTATTCAGTAAATTAAATCACAGCTAGTTTTTGGAGTCTTAGTCTACATTCTAAAATTTCCGATCCACTGAATCCGATTGACTAAATGAACGATGATTGAATCTTGTTTTTATTCACAGTTTAGATCATAGTCGTAAAAATCTATAACTATGTTTACTTTATGATTGTTTTTAGTTATGTCAACAAAATTTAAATCAATCATTAGGTAAACCAAAAAGACTGACAAAACCAAGAGTTTAGTGGAAATGGATCTAAATCAAAGATATTACAACGAAAAATTCGATCAAGTAATTCTTTTCTCTGAATTTAATCCGTCGTGAGAATGAGTATGAATATTCAATTGTGATTGGGATATATATTTTTAAATAAATAATGTCGCACATTTATTATTATTGTTTTATTTCGATTGAGACGAGTTTGAATTTCATATCAAAGACGACTTATGAGTAAATATTGTGGCTTGAAACGTTGTATTTTCTCATTTCCGATATTTCTTTGGTTAAAATGGATGGTAAAAGTATTGGTTTTGGCAGATTAATCAACGACACTAATAGTAGCCGCACTGAGAGGTCTGGATTAAGTTCAACATCTTATCAAGTAATTATTTATTTAATGAGAACAAAACAGAAATGATTTGCCTCTTTTCTTTATAATTGATGCAGTCCGGTAGAAATCCTTTATATGATAATCACGATTCAGCTGACCGTAATACTATGACTCTTGATGTAGTTCACGAATTTAAGGTAAACTTTTGACGTAAGACATGATTTGATTGCTAATATACGAAATTTTATCTATATAGCGTACTGCAAAAAATAAAATCCAACGCGGTTGCAGATTAACTCAACCAATTATCGAATTAGAAGTGACCAAGATAAAAGCAAATCTTAATCCAGATGAAAATGATATCGAACAATGGAGGAACCAACTTCCAAGAGATATTAGAAATTGTCCAGACTGTGCTTTACGTGTCTCAATGGCATATGGTGACAATCCACAGCAAATTAAATCAATAATACAATCAAAAATGAGCATCAACCCAACGGATAATATTAATGCAACGGTTTCATTCGATAATCTGATAGAACCTTTGAAAAAGCTCAACAAGGACTTGGAAAGCAATCCGATGAGAAATTTATTCTTTGCTGTTCACAATATTACAGATCCGAATATGGATGTAAGTTTTTGTTCGATCTACTGAGTAGTAACTGATGAAGTCATCTTTGAAAAAATTTTCTTCGAATTAAAATATTTTGTTTCTAGCGTCTTGGGCGTTTGTTTCTCAGTGAAGCACGTCATTTTACTCCATCTTTACAAAGCTATCAATTTGAAAATGCGCATAGAGCTGTAGAAGCCATTCGTGACATTGCTTATGAATCAAGCAAACCGCAGGAACTTCTTGCGATTATTAAAACGCTGGACGATACTGATGATATTCGTGATTATTTAAACAGATTGTCGAACGAATCAATACGTAGAGTAAATTGCCAATTTTTTATTCGATTGAATTGAAACGATTGAAAAAAATGCATTTTTATTATTAGTCATTACCAACGAGGCGTCCCGATAATGAGTATGCTAATCAGAATCGTTATGCATCAACGTCTCATATTAATCAAAATCCTCTTCAATCTCCAGGTAAACACATTAATCGTTTTCAATTGAATAATATATAACTCTTACCACTCAGGTCATCAATCACATTTATCCAGAGAGACTCCAACAAACAGAGACAGAGACAATTCAATGCCAAAGTCTGAACAAAGTCGTTTACCCTACCATAGTTCAGTTTTTTTTCCGGCTCCAAGTAAAAACCGATGAATTTTTTATGAAATCATAATCACTATTCTGATTATTTAGGTCATCAATTACCAAAACAGAACGACAGTTCAACGTCTACACGGAATAATGATCAAAGTCAAGCGTCTCCTCAGAGAACAGGTGGCAGTTTTGTTTTAATCCATCATAGAAAACACCAAAAAGAAATTCCTGTCATTTAGGTGGCCAATCAGCTAGATTTACCTCTAGAGACAATCGAAATGAAACATCTCAACAGAGTCCATTGTTTGATCATCAAAAAAGTCCTTCACAGAGCTCGAGTAAAAATGACGAATTTATTTCGAATTAAATATTATAAAACTCGATATATTATTCTCATAATTTAGACCAACGAACGCCAACATCCGATGGCAGAGGAAGAAAACATTATGCAGGTCCAGCAGTGGATTCCGAAAAAATGCGTGATCCGGGTGAAATTTTAGCTCAGTTCACCGGTAATAACATCTACCGAGATTTTATTCAATCATAAAAATTTCTCTATATGATTATTTAGCTGTAAATTTAAACAGACATGATCGTGGATCAAGAGATCAACAAAATGATAGTAAGAATAAAAATAGGAAAAGAATTATTTCTATTGTTCTGTTTAGATCCTGCACGTCGCGAACAAAGAAAATAACTATTAATTCATTTTTTGTGTAATTTTGCTGGGCTGCTTTTCTTTTTCTTTTATTGATTTTAAGACAGTTCAAAATTCTAATATTAGTCACGATGTGAAGGAACAAAAAATATCACAGCTACATGAATAAATATAAAAGAAATCAATATCCATAAATAGTGCATAGAATAGGAACAAAAAAATTGGCTAATTACTGCTAATAAAATTAATATACTTCGATTATATTTTAAAAAGATTATTTTTAAAACTTGAACTATTTGTTTTTGCGATTGACTTAATGTAAATCGAAGATAAAATGCTGTTGTACAACATATTGCTGATAAAAATGATGGATCCGGCATAATCATCAATAATGGATATAAGCCTTGTATTAAAATACTTTTAATATGCATGATAAAGCCAGTTAAATTAAGCACAGCAAGAAGACCATGAAATAAAAGTACCGTTGTTAAGACTCTTCTCAAACGTTGATTGATTGTTCCGCGCCACACCACATGTAATAATGCTAATATAAATAAGCCTATATGACCATTTGAACCACTGAATAATAACGTCACCATTAAAGGTAACGATAATGATATCCATTGAATTAAACGTGTGAATTTTTGCTGTTGATTTAATTCATTAGAGACATAAGTTAATAATGGATATAACATCGTATGAATGAAATCAAATATCAGATAATCAATTATAAATGATATCATAGCCCATAGACTTAGTGAAAGAAAATAGAGAATTAAGGGTAAACAAAAAAAATAATAACCATTTGAATGTATGTTCACGACGAAAGTCGATGATGGAAATAAAATGATTACAATTTTATAAAGTATTGCTATTAATAGAGCTACAGGAATATGTATTTGCCATGCGAGCATAGTTCGATATGTACGAAGTGTAACTTCATCGACTTGCAGTGAATATGATACACATAGAACAGTAAATAAAAATGTTGGTAGTAAATAAATATAGTAGCGTATCAATTGAGATAGAAAATCAAGAAATGAATAACTAATTTCGAGTGTATATGAAGATTTTGAATTTAGAAAAAGTTCAAGTGAAGGATATTCGCCATTCGTAAATAGAGCTGGCCGATGAAGTTTTAAACGCATTTGACGAGCAAGCGGCTTTGGCAGATTAGTAGTTGGTGATGAAGTAGGACGTAATGAAATTAGATTGTATTGATCTTCGTTTGACCATGGAACATGAAAATGAATTAATGGAGTGTTTTCACTATTTGACGATAAATGAATATGATAGACTTGCCAAAGATTAGACAATGTTGGGAAGACAAGTTTTACATAGCCTGCTTGATTGAATTTTAATGTTTGTGAATCAAATCTTTAATGGAGAAAGAAAATGAGAGTTGATAATAATTATTAATAACTGATATTAAATATATTTGACACGAAATTCACTCACACATCTATTCTATAATGCAATTAGGCTGTTAGATATGCGAGTGTTATACCCTCGAGTGAAAAATACAACCCGTGATAAAAGTTAAATCAAACGACAAAAGCCTCTCCCTAAGGCAGAATGAAGATTCTCTATCAGTCAAAGTGACTTACGCTGAAAGTTCAACTATTTGTTCATCATTTTCAATTTGATATATATCAGTTTGTGATTTCTTATTTTCAAGTCGAATAAGAATTGAGTCGTACTGTTTTAAGCTATCATCTAATTGTTTAATATCGAATCGAATCATTTTACGAGCACTATATGTCGGTGGAATGGGTAGAAGAGTATTGGTTATATCCAAGGTTACATCAGTATTTCGTAAATAAATCTTAGCATTTGTTGAATGAATAATAATTCGATGAAATTTTGAATTTTTCAATGGAATCACATAATCATTTTCTTCTTTTCCATGAATTGATATACTTGATTCGGTGATTATGGTAGGGTCTTTTTTGTAAGTCAATGTTGTATTTATGCCAAGATTTAAATCAACAGACGGAGAAAAATATTGTTTAAGAATCTAGAAAATTAAAAATAGTCAAAAACAAAATTCAAGTTTTCCAATAAAATCACCTGCATAGTTGTTTGAGAATCTTGTTTTTTCTCTTGAATAATTTCAAGCAGTGCACGTGTTGTAGCCAATACTAATTGTCTACACCAGACAATACAACGATGATCAGTTGATGCCCATACATATGGTACAGCACTTGTTAACACATCAATCGATCGACTTTCATCAGTAAGACCATTTAACGAAGTTAAATCACTTCGTACAAGATGATCTCTATATCACAAAAAAATAGGACAGCGAAAAATATGGAAATAGTTTGTGAGAATTTAGAAAACAAAAACTTTCTTTTTAAAAATTTACCTATCACCACCAGCTAATGATAAGAGAGTAAGATGCTTTAGTGAATTATTCCATTCATCTTTCCAATATTGATTGACACGAGAATAAAAATTCATAATATAACTATCGGCATGAATAACAGCTGCTTGATGAGGTGTTGCCTGTGTAATTATAAGACGAACTGTATTTGGATCGAAACGATCCGGCGGTTGTAAGAAAACAGCACCTATATTTTCATTACTAAATGAAAGTTATTTTTCTCCAATGAATAAATCTTACGAGACAGAAGACCACCAATTGAATTTCCTACAAGAATAATTGTTTTCTTTGTTTTATAAAAAGATAAAATTGTTTTAATAGCATGAGCAACAAATTCCGTTTGCTGATCTAAAACACCACCGAACAAAGCTGAAAGTTCTTCATTGAAATCAATGGAAAAATAATCCAATTGTTTTTGTTTGTCACCCATTCGATAGGCAACTGAACCAAGCGAACGAACTTGACGATAACTGTCAGCATTACCAACAATGAATAAAACAGGATAACCTACAAAAACACAACTTTCACAGAAAGAAAAAAAACAATCAGTGACATACCAATAAATTGATTTCGTCGATGAGCTTCACATCGAACACCTTCGCAATAGGAATGAAGTGCATAACGTGGATAGCGTGTTTCAACATCTGCCGGTAATGATATTCTTGGATAGGTCGGATTTTCAAACATGTATGTCATTTCTAAACAAAAGATATCCGTAGATTCAGCTTTTTGTTTTTGGTTAATTAGAAATTTAATTACCACAATAGTTTGATTCGTGTCGATATAAATGACTCCAGATTCCCACGAGAAATAAAACAATTGTTAACAGAAAGACAACATTTTGAAAGATTGACCTGATTATACCAAAAGTCATTTTTTTTTCGAAAAGATGCTCAGTATCAAGTGTTAAACCTTGTTGAATATCTACGCATGAGCGGTTATACAATGTGCGTCCGTTCTTCTTTCTGCTGGCTGCTATGTACATACAAAAATTGAGACAGGATGAATCATCAAATTTAACCATTCAGTTTTGAAGGCGCTGTATGCTGATCATATTCCGAGGTCGCCACGATGATTAAGCGAGCTAGAAAATAGAGCAGTCAGTTTTTATTATCAATTTGTAATACCTGAAGATTATTTATTGGCACGTTTTTTAAAGTCTTAGCATATTTAATTAATAATAAATCTTCTAGTTTTTATTCGAGAGTTTCTGATTATTTTCTTGTTACGCTTCATCTTATTAGTGTCTTAATAATTGATATTCTTTTTGATAGAAAAATTTGTTTAAGTCAGCCTTCTGGCAAATATTATAGACATGAGCTTCGTGATTTATATAATCCTCTTTACTTTTTCTTAATCTAATTACTTGGCAAAAAAAAAACGTAATGCTATTATGAAAGAAACAGTATATTTTTATTACGTATATCGCCGTTGATTAGTTGCTCTCACTAAATCCATGAGATTATGTGACCTCGTAATTATATGACAAGCGACTAAATTAATTGTATTGATATGCATAAATGACAACAGATGTATCACACAGTTAGTTAAAGATATATCATATCTAACATACTGTGTCTGTTACAGGAAACACTGTTGGAATCCTTTTAATCTGTGATACAAATAATCAAGGAATATATATATATATGTATATATCAATTGAAATCTGTAATATCAAGATCGATTACTTAATATTCTTCAGTAATATGAAATTAAGTCTCAACAGCAATCGAGAAAATTGCTTTCTTTTGTTTGTAGTGTTTTCTCATTATAATTACGAAGCGTTTTACCTGTGTTTGTTTTTCAAGTGTATAGGTAAACGTGTTTTCTCTCTTCTTTCGCGTGACCGTGTTTTTTAATGGTTTAACCTTGATTTTACTTGTTGATAAGGAATAGGATTATATACTAATCGAAATTTCGTTTAGAGCTATTAAAATGATTGAATCGTCTCCGTTAGTAGATTCACTTGCTGTAAAAACTTCACCGGAACCGGAGGCAAATAAATGTCAAGGTTCATTTACAGATCATTTAGCTAATGAACGCACATTCTTAGCATGGATACGAACTGGTCTTGGTATATTTGCTTTTGGATGTGCTATCGCACGATTCGGTGGTCCAAATGATGTTCAAAAAACATTTAAAGATTCACTTCATGAAATCAAACCAATTATATCTGGTTTACTTTTAGCTTTTGCTGGTGTTATGCTGTTATTCTTTAGTATTTATAGATTTTATCGAGTTAATCGACAAATTATGCAAAGAGATTTAACTGCAGCATCGCAAATACGTGAACCACTTATTGCTGCGTTAGCATTAATTTTATGTTTAACAGCTATTGTAATAATTTTTGTTGTTCTTTAAGTATCAAATGCTCTTCGCTTTTTCTTTTTTAATATATGGATAAAGAAAACGAAAAAGATTTTTCGATGTATACGTTTGAACGAACTCTAGCTTATTCTCGAATCTATCACGATAATTTATTTAATGGCACATATTTTCTTGCATGTTTGCGTGTTCATTTTGAACACGCTTTACAGACTTGAACATCCGGCTAAATTTAATAAGAATCATGCATTGTTGTCATTTGTTATTTTTCCTTTAATATTATTGACTTCGAATTATTAGTTAATCTATCATAATATATATATATATATATATTCATTGGTATTACGCACGTAAAATTATGGATATAGAATGCGAGCCGCTTGTGTCTAAGCGCTAAGCTCACTTTTTTCTCGCCATATTGAAATGTGAATATCGATTCAATACGGTATGTATTAGTCTTATTTTCCTGTTACAATTACTATATATGTTCCCCGTCTAGTCTCTTTGATGAATCCATGGTTTCCCATATGGCGAGAAAGAAGAAGAAGAAGAAAAAGAAGAAGAATAGAAAAGCGCAAGCATTCATTCTTGAAGTAATTCTGTAAGAGATGTATTCTATTCCCTTTTTTTTTTGTTTGTCTTGGGTAAGTGGTGCTGAAATACTAATTGAAACCAATATATCAGATATATTTTATGATAAAAGGAAAACATTTCGAAAGCGGCTTAAAGATCACAAGTGTATCGACCTATTGATCAATTGAAGATATCCAGACAACCATATAAATAAATAATATATATATATATATTATTGTGTTTTGTTCTATTAATTCATTCATTAGTAGATTACAAAAAATTCATCTGAAACTCGATCTATCGGAATGTAACATCGAATTCAATTCTAGAAAATAATTTTTTTCTTTTTTCTTTTGAAATCACAATAGTTACTAATAATTTATCGTTTACTTTCAACTTTTCATCAGTACATAATTAACGAGTTGAGGGGGCATGTGCTCATATAAGGAAGAGAAGAAAAATATTCTACTGTATCTCTATAGACTATAAATATATATACTTTTTTTGGTTAGTAATAAAAATCTCTGACTGACATTTCTTTTCTAGAAATTATAGAAAACATGATCGAGAGAAAAATATACTTAGGTCTATATTTCAACGAAAGATGATTATTGTTAGTGTTCATCTTATCCTCTTCATTATTTAAATGCAAGACAATAGTTGTTGTGGCGTAAGTACGTGACAATGTATTCTAATGATTGCTTGAATAGAATGACAGTTACATTCTTTATTGAATATTTGATTTGAACAATAGTATAGATTAGTTTGAGAAAATACCTACGTGTATATACTGGGATACTAAAGCTAATTGAATTGAACGGTTCAGATAGTTAGTTTTATCTATATATACATAGTTTGATGTGTTACATCATGTGCATTGACGCTATTGCGAGTACTGCTTGAAGAAGTCTTGCAAAAAGATGATCGTTTTTATAAGAAAAGAAAAGAAAAGAAAAGAAAGCGAGAAGAGACACACATTTTATGAAGAGTAATAGTGTCATTTCTTCTTTTCTTCTCTCTCATGTCCCGAAGCTGATATTGGATTTCATAGTACTGTATGCATTATGCCCTAACATTATTTGCTTTCTTGTGTGAATTGATTGAATTAATCACATGTGAGCATCTTTTTTTTCTGTGTCATTGGATAATCTGTAAAGGTTAACATAATCTACAATATTTATCTATTTATATAAGCGTGAGAAGGACATAGAAGTTCGTATATAAAGTTTTCAGAAAATAAATAATCCACTTCTATTTGTAGATTTCAAGAAAATGAACATTTGCCTTATCCTTATTAATTGCTGGTTGTTTATCATTGTTTAATAGAAGAGAATTTTCGACTAATAAAATATCAATAATGTTTTTATTAACAACTATTGAAGCATCGCCGTCATTATTAAATAATCATGAAAAATCACATTCAACTATGAAATATATTTATCCTGTATTGAATTTAACCAATGAATCAATAAAAAATAACATAAATTCATCGTTGAATAAATTAAGAAGTTTCGATAATTCTTTAACTTACACTTTAATTAGAGATGGATCAAGTATGTATGACAAAAACGAAAAAGAAGAAAAATGACTCGTCTACGATTATTTTTAGATTTGACTAAAACACAAATGAAAGTCATTTTAACAGTTGTGATTGTTATTAGTTTTATTATGTTTATTATGGCCATATTTCGATTTAAGTGAGTAATTTTGAATGAGCACAGCAAATACGTAGATGCACGTCTCTTTCGATCGTGTGCACATGTTTCCTATTGTCAATTGACTTGATAATCATTGAAAAAGAGAAAGATAAGAAATTATTGTCATTAAAATCATGATCATTGTCGAGACATCTATTTATTTGTTCAACGAAACGTTTTAAATCGAAAATATAGCTGTATTAGTTCATTTTGTAAAAATAAAATGGACACAGACAAGAGCAAATTTGCATCTATGATATCCAACTATTTGTAAGTGTTATTTATCTTTCGTATAAGAAAACCTAGCCAGAACAGATGCATAGTTTTATAAAGAAAAAGAAGAAATGAATAGAATAAAATAGTGAAATAAAAACAAAACATTTTAACTTCATCCAATAGCGTTTTAAGAACTTTCCCGTTGAAAAGTAACGTTTCTCAAGTGTGAATAATATATTTTGCCAGAGCTCTATTTTTGATAGAAATTACTATAAATGTTATCTCATTTAGCTTCTTGCAATATAAAAAAAGATCAAAAAACACGCATTTCGAACATTAGTTTCAGTGGATAATTCAAGTTATTTTATATTATTCTAGTGAAAAATGATAAAAGATAAACTTATGATTTGCTTTTTCTACAATGAAAGAAGTCGACTATCTGTTTCTATTCTTCGTTCGTTTAAAAGATTCGTAAGTAAAACTATAAATAAATAATAGGAAATTTATTTTCTATGTATTGAATTTCACCAGATAAGATTATTTGCATAGGTTATTAAAATGATTTATTATGAAACTATTTCTATTATACAAAGTCACATTCACTTTGCCATGTAATCAATATATGCAGTAGAATTTCTCTTATCAAACAGGTGTTATCAAAAAAAAATACTTTATTTAATTAGTGTATATATATATATATATATATATTAGTTTAAAATAATCATGAACACATGTGGGTGAGACAGGGTAAGATTATTTTTCGATGCCTCCTACGGCAACAAATAATTCCTAGTGCTTTTGTCATAGTGAATACCAGAGAGAATTTTTCATTAAATTTAGCGACATCTCTCAATCAAATTTCTGATCGATATTCAAAAACCTTTTAGAGCACGAAGAGAGAGTTCAATAGATTCGAATAGATCAGAATAGGATTCCATATAACCCGTTTTATTTATAGAATAACAATAGAAAGTTCCATTAACTTTCCGAAAACAAAATTCAATTATAAACTTATCAGTAGTAATTTAAGACATTAATGATGATGAGTTGTTAAAAACGTCGATGAGTACTCATACCATAGTAAAGTTCGAAGAACGAACGAAGAAATGATTGTTGTTGTTTTTCTCTAAATTGAAGATTGAAACTAAATATCAATGAAATGCAATTTTTCTTGTCATTATCATATTCTATATAAAAGAAGAAACTGATATTCATTTCCGAAAATGTATTTCGGGCGAATTTTTACCACACTCTAATTTGGGATTTAATAATAATAATAATTCTTTCCGGTGAAGAATTTTTTGACAATATCAAGGAACTCAAGTTGTAGCTTGAGGTTATATTCCACGTAGCAGAAAAAAGGGTTGTTAAAAAACAAACATTATCGATATTTAACTAGATTTTTAATTGAGTTTTAGACGTACGCAAATCAATAAAAAGATTTATGGAATATACTAAAAGTTTCGAGTAGCGTCGATTGATTATTCTTGAGAAATTCAATGTTTCGATAAAAGAATATTGCATCGATAGGTTTTAGCTTTGCCTTTTTCTGCATCTGAACGAATGATCGTTTGTCTCATGAGAACAAATTATTTTAGAGTTCTTTCGATCTCACTATGACGTTCTTTTAAATAGGCCATTTACTTTGAATAGCTGCTTCGTCGAGTCCATTCCATCTTTAAAAAGTCTTCTCATTGAAGACTACTCCATTCCTATCGAGTAATATAGAGATAATACTGGTCATCAAATATTATATAATCGTATAATTTCCTGTGTAGAAACGCAAAGAAAATGAAATCGTTATCTTCTGCCTTGAATAAGTTTCCAAAAAGAAGAAAACTTGACCTCAAATGCACATGAGTAAACACTATTAGTAAATGTTTCTTGTTTACTATGATGAAAAATATAAATATGTACATAGAGTATTCTTTGTTATAATAGATTCATTCTGACTACCATTAGTTATTGTCGTTCTCGACGAAACAATGTTATCAATGCAATTTTAGTTTTTATTATAATATGCTAATTCGGTCATAGATAATCAAGACAATGATTCGTCTTGCATATTTTTCCCTCTCTTCTCTTTTGCGATTGCGTACATCTAGAAAATGCGATTCATTTTGTTAAGCATTCTTTGCTATGTTTTGTTTCGTTCATTTGATAAAATAGAAAAAGAAAAATTTCTTTGTTCCATTATCTTTCCCCCTGAACGATCCGAACATTGTCTATTCATTAATAAAATTATCGTTTATGGTCTATACGACTACCCATATTCAATTTCAATTTTTTTTTGTCTTATTCTAGAAACGCCTGTCGCGACCAAGAAGCAAATAGAATACAGGTTGACATCATACGACATCGTGCTTTAAAATATAGTGAACCAAGTTCAAACCGGGGAAGCATTGCAGTAAGTATCATTAAATAAGAAGAAGAAATAAGTTCTCAAGGTCAATTTGTGTGCAAACAGCTGTGACATCCATAACTATTCAATAGACAAAGAAGAAAAGGAGGGAAAGAAAGGCCTAACTGCGTGCAACTTGTTCTGTCTTTGATGTCCCAGAGCTGTCAATAACATCAAGAGCTGTCGCTGTCATCGTAGAGCAAAGAAGAAGAAGAAAAGTAATGAAGAAGACATCGATCTAGACTTGCTTACGATATTTTATAGGAATAGAATAAATATCAAAAATATCAAACTTATTGACGATAGAATGAAAGAAAGAAAAAGAACAAGGAACATCATAATGCGGCGACTTGAGAACCTTACACGATCTATGTGTGCATGTGTCAAATAGAAATAGGAATCGCCTAACATATTGTTCAATCAATAGATACCTCTTTGGTCTAGTGCGCATTCGATTATTTTCCTTTTCTTCTTCTTTTTTCTTTCCGCTTTTTTTCGTAAATCAAGAATAGAAACAGAGACGTGTCTGTTTATCAATGCTGATTATTATTTATTGGTTTTTTGTATGATGAGCAGTAAGTATTAGCATTGGGAAGCGTCTAGTCTCTCGAATGTATTATTTCTTCCGTCATCGCTTATTATTTTGTATATGTGCGAGTATGCGTATGCATCTCGTCTTCTGTGTTTTGCGGTGCTGTCCTACAGCAAACAGTCGATAAACTCTACATTCTATTCCCTATCTTCTCTTCATCATTATCATCATCATCATCATCAGTAGCTATGCATCATCATTCGAATGAATAGTTTTATCATTATCAAGCGTTAAGAGCGAGCATCCTAAATCTAAAGTAATAAATCGATCTTAAGAAACATACTTCCGCCGCTTTTATATCTATGCTTATAATCAAGTGCTCTACGCCTATATTTTTAAGAAATAGAAAATGGAATGTGCTACATATTTCTTCAGGAGTCTATATCTTCCGATACATATATATATATATGAATCGTAATAAATCATATCGTCTATCATAATGAAAAAGTAGGTAAGCGGGAAACGAAGAAATAAATATCTAAGACTATCTTTAATTTCTTTTTAACTATATGTATATATGTATATACTTATTTGGTAAGCTAATATCAATAGAAATATCTTTCTATTACGTCATTACGCTTGAGATATGTAACAATATACATATGGTCTGCGCTTTTTTTCCTCATTTACTATCTTAGTAATAATTATTGTAGAAAATGATAGAATTATGATTGCTTAGTTTAAAAGAAAACGACAATGTTGCTCAACTATTGATATGATGAGAGTAAACAAACTAGAAAAAAGAAACAGAAAGAAATGTAGATCAATCCATCATCAAATTGACGAGTGATGATATGCAAGATTATATTTCGTAAGAAATAAAGCTTTCTGTTGGATCATTCATAATAGATTCAATGGATGCCTCCAGCTACAAAACAAAATGCCCCTCTTGCCATAAATATATGTATATATATATATATTATTTTTTATTTTATAATATATTCATATCAATCATCGCGATCGATTTAGTGGAATAAGACGATGAATAAAGGAAAATAACAAAAAAAGGAAAGAAACTTAAGTCAGACACTCGATATACTCATGTTTATATCAACCTTGAAATAAAGAACATCACGGAAATTTAACATGTTCCGTTCCGGATTTGCGTGACGCGATGCATATACTAGCATCATCACTTGTCTTTCTTTTGCGTGTATATTCCATGTAAAAAGCTAGATCGAAAGCAGCATGCATGTTTCCCATCATTTGTCTAAATTCAGCTTTTCTATGTTTCTTTCTTTATAAGTTCATCTCTCATATCTGTCACATCACTGTAACAAAGAACGAACAAGACAAAAAAGTTCTTCTCCCTCCCTCTGTCTTTCCACGTAATAATATTGTGAACAATTGTCATGATGATGAATGCATCCTGTTAAATTGTAAGTGGTATGCGTTTTAATCACTAGAAATATTTTCGATATAGACACGAAAAACAAACACAGCAAGGTATCAAAATATGTCTTGCTTACAAACATTCGCGTGTTTTATATGGTTCGATGCCTTCTTATTATTTCCTTTTAACAAGTAAGCTAGTAGCAAAACGATTACGTTGCCATCATTCATTCAATCGTAATGAGAGACGAGAAAAAAAGAATAAAAGAGTGAAAAAAAAAGTCAGAAAGATGTACGGCATTAGCTTAGGTCTGTTCTTCAATTGCTGCATGTTTATATCCTTCAGGCTTTCTCTTAAGAATAGTTTTTGTGTCGACTGCAATGCTAACAAACTAGCTAATAGTCAATTTCTTTTTTTTTGCATTTCTTCTAGAAACAATTCTCTTATGATTATTAAGGATGAAGCTAAATAGGAGTAAATCACTTTTTATCGTGTATATTCAACAACATTGACAGAATGAACGTGTGGTGTGTGTGTGTGTGCGTCGGTGATTATGATGATGCTGATGATGACATGCTAGTTGTGCAATCAGCTACGTAGTTGCATCGATATGTATATTTCTCTGTTGATTGTATATAGGATATATGAGCATTTGGGATGTTCTATTACTTTAGCGAGGGCAAGAAAAAAGGATAAGGAAAAGAATATAGACGACTTTCTTCTTCACCTAAAGCTTAGCGTTCCTTAAATAAATGTGTTAGTTGGAAGAAAGTTATAAATGGTGAGTGTATTTACATTTGTGAATACTAGTAATTGGAGTTGAATAATTCTGATGTTTCTGAAATTTTATTTTTAGTATTATACACGCAAATATAATCCAACACCTGGTATTTATTCGAACGAACGGTTAAATACATCATTGTCAATAAAACGATTTAGTAATCCTACTGGTAATTACTCATCGCGGGCAACAACTACAGCTGCTATTCCATCGTCATTACCAGTAGAATCCTTAACACCAGAATCTGTTGCAACAGCAACTACTACTAGTCAAAATTATGTGACATCTTCATGCAAAACATCCAATAATACTTATGCATCAATTCCTGTAAAACCAATTGTTCGAAAATCTTTTACTACTATCGGAATAAGTCGGGTAGGGTTGTGTTTAATATTATTTTTTATTTTCTTAAGAAAAATTCTTACGAACGATAAGAGACGCCATCTTACACAAAAAAAAAGAAGAAGAGATCGCCTAAAAGATAACCATCAGCCTATATAAATATCACAAGCAATTACAAGTCAATCATTTGACTTTGCATCACATACACTTGTTTATCTTACTTTATATAACCTAACATAATCGTTTTAACTCGTGTGTATTTGTTGGTACTGAAAGTATTTGCGCATGTCCAAATATATATCCTAACAGAATAGGCATTAAGTGATAAGATGAGAAAAGATAAACGATCAACAATCTTAGATATTGCAACAGAAAAAATATCCATCTATCTTTTTGTGTTAGATCGTTTCAAGCATTTAAACATATATATCTATTTATAATTTTGGTTGCAGGTGGGGTGTCATTCGATGTTGATTGTATATATATATTTGCGCTCTCATTTTTTTGTAAGGACAATCAATTTGTCTATTTACAGAACTCTTTTCACATAAGAATTCATCAATATTTCATTATCAGCGTGTTCATAGAGTGCTCTTTCTCGGCTAACAACGATCGATTAAACAAATGTCGGCACTGTCAATCTCTATAACACAGAAACACTAGACACAGATGAATGCAAATAAAACGATTTTCTATAATGTTTATCAGTATTCACGTTTTGCATTTGTATATATGTATATTGTGTTGATGAGTGAATGTCAAGCAAATCCGTCCACCGTTATTTTTAGTGTGTGTTTAACACAGATGTATACAGAATAACGACTTCAATTCGTCCAGAGACGAAAATCAATTTCCTGTGCGTGCAATAAGAAAGAAAGAAAGCAAGTAGTTATGCGCAAACTCGTTTATATGCACTCTTGTAAAGATGAAAATGCGCGGTGGTAGCAACATACAAAATAAAAATAAAAATAATAATAATCAAGAGAAAAAGTCATTCTGACACCAGCTCTCTTTTTTTTTCTTTTCTGTTTCTCTTCTATTCTGACAGTTATCAAAATTCGATTTAGTTACTAAATATATATTTCAAGTACAGCAAAGATATTATATCGAAATAATCAAGTGGTGTTTTTTTTTTGCTACTAACAATGTGTAACAATCATCAAGATTTTCTTGTCTTCTTATTCTTCTTCTTGTCATAGTCAGATCAGATTTATTTGAAAAAATCAACTGTCAGTCACAAAAAGCTATATATCCATCAACGGCACCATCAAAAGAATCAAGTATAGAAAGCATTTAGTGTTACTGTCGTTTCTATCGTATAGCTGCAGATAACATTAACACAGATGCGTGTATGCGCGTCGTGTCATCACCGACAGTATATATATGTGTGTGTGTGTGCGCGCGCGCGCTCAGGCAGGCTTATGATTTCGTTAATGCAAATTGAATCTATCTGCTATTTCTACTGCTACTACCACCACTAACACTACGAGTACCATTACAACTAGAGAAAATGACGAGTCGTTCTTGATGATGATGATGATGCGTATGAGCGATGTCTAGGCGGCCAATAAGCTAGCAAAATCCTAAAAGATGAAAAATAAGAAAACGAAGAAGAAGAAGGGAGGGAACATACTATTCTCTTGTTTGAGCGCTTTCCTTCTCGCTCTCCCGCTCTCTCGCTCTCTCGCTCTCTCGCTCTCTCGCTCTTTCTCTCTATTTCGCTCTCGTTCGCTCGTAGTTAATGTTGCTGTTTCTATGCTCGCTCACTCTGCCAACCAACAGAAACAAATATCATAAATAGAACAGAATACCATGAGAGCGTAAAGGACGAGAAAAGATTCTTGCTGTCATGTTAATGAAAAAGAATGCGAAC
The DNA here is from genome assembly GCA_900239745.1 of Rotaria magnacalcarata. Lineage (NCBI taxonomy): Eukaryota > Metazoa > Rotifera > Eurotatoria > Philodinida > Philodinidae > Rotaria > Rotaria magnacalcarata. Next base: position 24,086 of record OENM01000691.1, read on the forward strand.
ACAAAAAAGAATGCCGTTCGATGAGCTGAACAGAGAGCAGTTGAACGTTGTCGAGTCAATTGACATGTTTGGATTATATGCACATCGCCATTGATGTCATCCTTTTTAAGATAAACTACCTGTCGCTATTACTATTATTACTATTGTGTCCTCGTTCTCTCTAACAATTCTTTCTATTCATTGTCAATCACGTCGTTTGATCCTCTGCACGGTACCACCACATATACTGTGTCGTCCAAATACAGTTCGCTATTCACTTGTTTTTCACGTGCATGATCAACGACAACGACGACATAGAACATCGAATAGGTATATCAAAGTGTCGTCGCCCACTCTTCGAAAACTTTGTTTACCTTGTATTACAACACGAAATAATCATCATAATCGTCAGCAATCTAATAGAACTAAAACATCTATAAGTAATCAGCAACAAATAATTAATTCTCCTACTACTACTGTTGCTGCTGCGTCTGTTACTAACATATCATCTGAGAACAACATTATCGTATCATCATCACATCGATTCGAAGTGGCTCCAAGGACATATCATTCAATATCAACAACGCCGGTGGTGCACAGTAGTGAATATTTACAAGAAAACGATAGCAATCATTTTCAAGAGCAACAACAGGATTTTGAGGCTTCCATTCAGAATAGAAAGATAGAAGAAAAAAATAATGAGATATCAGTGGAAGCGGAAGTAACACCGACAAAAGTAGTATTAGACTCTAAATTACTTACATCATCACCATCACCATCATCATCATCATTATCACCAGTCCCTGGAAATGAAATAACTAGATCAATCGAAAATGATACGGTAGGTATTTGTATAATTGAAGATTCGAGTTAGATAGAAAGCAGTAATAGAAATAGGGAAAAGAAACGATCATCATATTTATCATTGGCGTTTTTCTTCTTTTTTTTATCCTTTTCTTTTCTTTTCTAGTGTGATGATCAAACGCCACTGCTAACATCGGAACTTGCCTCTACTATTAAGGATTCAACGGACCGTAATAGTCGTAAATATTCGCTCAATGCTATTTCACCCCTCTCACGTTCTCCAAACTCACATCCGCTTTTTCCCTCATCGACAACTAAAACTGCCTTCGGCAGTCAAAATGCCGGTGACGATAACAAAGGTCGTAATCGTGTCGATTTAGAACCTCGTCGCCGAATTTCATTTTCATCGGCGCTTTGTCGTAGTTCAATTGCTAAACAAGCACAAAACTTTGAACCAATAATTGATTCTGCATGCGAAATTAAAACGATATCAACAAAAAAATCTTCTCTTCCAATTAATAATACTAACAGTAATAATCACCCAAGTGCAATTGATTCGGATAGCGGTGATCGTACGTCATTATTAAAATCTACAAAATTTATTTCAAAAAATCCATTAAAGAAAAAAACTTCTAGTATAACACCTGTAATAGCGACTTATCGAAAAGATTTCATGCAAAGAATTGAACGTATTCGCTTCATTGATGATAGTGCTTCGAGCACAACCACAGTAACGTCACCTGTAGAAAGTGTTGATCGCCTGAATAGCCATCAACCATCTAATCATTTAATCACGAGTGCCATTGAACAATTCGATGATTATATTCGTTCAAGGTACGATAATAATGATGAAATTAATTCATATATTGATCGTCTTGATTCTGATATAATTAAAAATGGTACCTATTCAGATCTAAATATACTTAATAGTACCAATGATAATAATATACCCATACAAAATAGTCAACAGTCAACAGTATTTAAACCGGTGAAAAATCTATCATCTGACTTGGAAACAGTAGTAAGTCTATAATTCAATTTTTATTTTTGTCTATTATATAAATAGCTTCGTAAAAATTAATATTGAATGTTTTCTATATCAATATAAAATATAATATCCGAGATTTATTCATGTATTATTAAAATAAGTTCCGTTCTGACACTAGATTTGATTCCTTCTGACTAACTATAGACAGAGGGAGAGGCAAAAAGAAAATGAGATTGCTAATATTGGTGAAATTACAGAATTGAGTGAAACATACAAAAGTGATATTTTATTCTACTCCTATTTTTTTCTTTTTGCTAAAGTGTGACTATCGTCAAACAATGCGTAATTCAACACCTATTCGAATTCCGCCGCAAACTACAAAACATACTTATCAATCCGATATTTCTATTCCACGGCCAACAACAATTATAACAAACGGACATTCACGTTCGATGGATTTTCAATCAATTCATAATAATAATAGTAGACATGAACTTCTTCGACCTATTGTCACAAGTAATACAGGAACTATTTATGAAACATCATCATCGTCGACTGCTACGCTAATATCAGCACGTAGTTCTAATAGTATTGAATTCGATGACGATAGTAAACCATCCGGTGTACTTGTGGATGATGATTTTCTTCCGATGTCATCACCCGTCGATGATCATTTTTGGGATATGACTCAGCAAAAAAGTCATCATAGACTCAATAATAATAATAATAATGATGATCATCATCAACATCATAAAAAAGAATGTTTTCCAAATGTTGGCTCATCACCGGATGTTGAAGTAAAACATTTCGGGTTACCACATCTTAATACGTTATCATCATCGTTGGATCAACCTTTATCGGAAACATCGTGTGATGAAGATGATGATAGTACATTATTAAATCAACAAAAATTTTCTATACACGAATATAAATTAAAAGAATTACAAAGGCCAATTGTTATTCATCGATCATTATTTAATCCATCCATTCGTTCAACGGAACAAATCCATCCTAATAATGATCTTATATCAATACCAATAAGAAAACTTTGTATGTATTTAAAATCATAATTAAACAAAAGCAAACGATTTTCTTTTCTCCATTTTCTTTTAGCTCTAGAAAAAAAAGATGATGAATCATTGCTAGAAAAATTCGCTTCGGCTAATAGCGATGTAATACAAATTCCAATACGATCTCCACCTTTGCGTACATCAACAACAAATGATATTATCTTATCTACTCAACCACATCCACAAACTATCTATGAAGAAGATGATACACAAAGTTCAACCAATGATAATGGATCTGATGAAAGTGCTGATAATGGTGAAATTGATCTTGTACATGAATTCGAATTGTCCCAAAACAGCGAACTCAACAACAACAACAACAATAACAATAATAATGATGATAATCTATGGCATATGAATGATCGTGATGTATTTATGATACAAGAAAATGATCTTTTATCAGCATTAGTTACAACACCGACACAATCTGCCAATCGATCATTACCACCTTCGATTATGAAAATTACACAAAATAAATCTCTTGATATTATTGATGAACAACAAACACCAACAATGAATATTCTTAGACCTAAAGTACGCTTTAATCTTGATCCACAATATGAACGAGAACGTGAATGGAATAAAGTTAATAAACTCCTTGGAAATAGTGTTGAATGGACTGATGAATTTGAAGTGTAAAATGTTTGATGTCTATTAACAATTCAACATTGAACAATGACATCAGTCAGATTATGTGTTTGTTTTTAGAAAAATATTCTTTATGTTGTACAGCTTTCTCTCTCTCTCTCTCTCTCATTATCATTGGCTGATTTTTATTTTGCTCTACAATTAGTTGTTTATTAGAAAATTGCCAGATATATAAATTTTTTTTTTATTTCAAGAATGATAGAATGTTTCAAATTTGTTATCTTTTGGTTTAAGAATGGTTTGATCTTTGAGATTAACTAACCAACCAGGGGCAAGACCAAAAAAAATTTGTCTTGGATCTTTTCGAAGATGAAACATTGGAGAGAAGTTCGAAGCATCGGGCAATTTATAACCATATTTTTGTGCTAAACGTTGACGTTCTTCACGTATTAAGTCAGGGTTTGCTAAATAGCCACGTTGTTTCGGATCTGTATAATATTCGATTGCATTCAATGGTGGTGTATCACAACGTGGTATTGGTTCACCACGTTCGAAAAATTTCTTTGCGTCAATTAATGCCGATAAAGAGACAGGATCGAAATATCGTGTTGTTAAAATACCACCACATCGTTCAATAGCGGCCGTTGCTAATTCACTTGATACCCATTGAATTTCAAGATTGATCGGAGTTGAAAATAGATCAGCACCCTTAATTAATGACATTTGCTTTTTTTTATGATGATGAGAATATTTTAATTAACTAATTATATTCAGTAGAAAATTCTCATATACTGAATCATTTTGAATAGTGCTATTCAATCGATCATAATGATTAATAGGAAAAAAAAGAAGTCTCTTTTGGTTTAGTTTCCCGTAGTTCGATTATTGAGTTATGTGAGTTCTATTCGATTTGTGTCCTTGGAGCTCTACATCTACGAGAAAACCTATGCTTAGAGATTCAAGGGAAAAGGCGTCTGTTTTAGACTTTTTTTATACAAATACATTGGTTTGTAATACAAATTTTCAGAGCGTCTATGTTTGACTTAAACTTAATGATTGAAGGTCTCAATGGCAAAAACCCAATAGAACGCGCGTAACTCAATGAGGAAAGACCGGAAAACTAAATCAAGAGATGGCTTTTTTTTTTGTATACTTATAATGGCCGATTGAATGGTAATAACTTCAAGCGAATCAATAATTGGAATCGTGTCCTCGTAAGTATCAATGAATTTAGTGAGTTATTCTTAGTTCAATAATACAGTGAGGCTGACTTTTTTTTATCGAGATTTATCATCGAAGATTATAAGTTATAGTTGATCCAATTTCCAGAGGGGATTTATTCGTTTAATCTAGGAATTTATTATCATAGAAAATATCGTTTCAGATAAGATTTTAATTATTTCTAGCTGAATTTTTCATTTTATGATGACTTTTGATATTCTAAGGATTTGATTGTATTAATATATATATATATATATATATATATATGTCAACCAGTCGTTTCTTTTTTTCTAGATGAAATGAATGCACTCTATATTAAATGTCTTTTTTTAGATTATTGCCTATTAAATCATGCAAATAGCTGCGTACTCATTCGTGTGAAAATTCTTTTAGAAATAGAATCAACTAAAATATATTTACTTCATCAGTCAATTGTAAACCAAATTGTCGTTGATCAGGTTGAATAGAAAACAATTTTGTATTACAAAGTACAGGCAAATCAATAGGTCTTGCTGGATTAATTCGACGTAGATCAATTAAACGTTGAAGAGTACGTAAAGATATTGGTAAATATTGTCGTGCTTCTCTAAAAATACGCAGAATAATCTCGGAAAGTTATATTCATCAATAAACCTACTCTACACCTTCATAATAGGGTTCTTTTGGTACAGTTAGTATCCACGGTAGACGTCCTTCCGCTTGAATTGGATCTATACCATATGGTGGTAATGCACTTCTTGATATTGGACCTTTTTTACTCATAATAGTTTTCATTGTATTTTCATCAGGCTAAAAAAGAAAGAACGTAAAAGGATTCTTTCAAGTCGAACAAATAATAATTTTAATTATATTTACATGTTCTCGTTTCCATTTTTCTGTCTTTTCCAAAGGCATTGGTAAATTTTTTAAAGTAACTCGTTGCATTTGCCTTAAATATTGAAGGCCCCGTTCAATAGGCATTTTTTATCTAAAATTATCAATAATTCCAAGTTTCGTAAAGATGGAAATATGACAAGCAATCACAGAATAAAAATTTAAAGAAAGGTAAAATATCATTAAGCGTCATTGGACGATTCCGATGATGGACTTAATGAAAAATGATTTTCATCGTCACTTTTTTTCTCATTTTCAGATACTACAATAATACTATCACCATCTTCTTTATTATCATCATTGGCTTTTTTCGGAATTGTTACGTCAGTAACCGGTGATATACGAGCTTTTGCTTTCTATGATAGAAAAATTAATAAGAAGAAAAGTTAAGATTGACTCATTGAATATACTTGTGCAGCTTCTAATTGCCAAGATGGAATTGACGGAGTAGTTATTTGTGGAATTGGTGGAAATTGAGAACGACCTAAACAGAGAGCTTTCAACGTTTGAATTTCTCGTTTGATTTCGTCGAAGGATGCTGCTCTATTGGTCGCTGAATTCGATTGATTGACTGCTTGCTCAAGGTTAGTAATACTTGTTTGCATATCTTGTACTGTTTTTTGAAGAGTTTTTATTATTTCATGTAATTCATTGACTTTTGTCGATTTTTTCTATTGTAGAAATAAGTTTGGATAAAAGAATTTTTTTAAAAATCTTCTCATACCGATTGAAACCAACGTCTAATAAATTTTAATGCAACTCCTAAAAGTCCAGCTACGATTAAATCGTACAATATTCGACGAAGAAATGAGGGTCGATGATTAGGAACAATTTCTTTCGTTGTTTCGGCTTAAAATAGAAAATATTGTAGGTTAACTCATTCGAAAATCGCATCGAACCTTTCTGTGGCATAAGTTTAAATGCATAATCGATTTCATTATCCGTAAGTCCTAGAAGAAGTAAAACAGGCGTAAGAATAACGATTCGAAACATTTCTTCTAATCAATTTTTACCCTTCTTTTGTAGAAATTCACGTTTTTTAACCATTGATTCACCCTCAACTCTTGGATTCTTCAAAAACCCAATGGCTGTATCAACCTAGAAATCGAAAACTTGTACAATCTATATGAGAATATTCTATGAAACTCGTTGTTAGCAAAATACACAACCTATGATTTCTCCCCTCGTATGGGCGGCAACGAACAGTTTTAAATCAAACTACGCAACTTATTGTACTCTGTCTTTAATCTATCATATCCTGACAGCGGTAAAAATTTGATAGTAGAATCACTCAACACAGATTATTTGTTATCGACAATCGTTTTCTTTTGGATGTAAAACAATTTTATTAATTTTCTTATTCATACCAAATCCGATCGAATGCTACTTGGCGTTACTGTTAGTTCGGTCATATTAATTTATTTTATCTGAAATATTTAAAAAGAAACAGAATCAAAAATACATTTATCACAAGTCCAAATCTTCGTCTTCATCTTCATCAATATCATCCTCTTTATCATAAGAATAATGTATAGTACAACTATCAGTTGGTGTTTGTGTACTAAAAAACAGAAAGAAAACGAATAAGATTTGTTTGTTTGTTTTCAATTAAAATAAAATCTTACTGTTGTTTCGTATATGGCAAAATAAGATTATTTTTCGCAACGACTTCATCATCTTTAAGACGAAGATTAAATGTCAGATTTGCAGTGACATCCGTCTGAAATTTACTTAACACTTTAATCTTGATGGAGATTATTCTATTGTATTACTTTAGAAGGTCCATTGGTATTAGCAGCAGATTTTAATTTTCGATTACTTAATTTTTCTTCACGTAAATTAATTACATTTAGTTGAGAATCAATTGAAAATGTTAAACACTAAAGAAAAAAAAATCAAAATTCGAAACAGAAGATTTTCAAAGTGAAACAACAAACAGATTTTATCGTATCGACATTTGTACGTGATCGCTGTTCAATTTTTGCTTCGATTCCTTCTGATTTCAAAAGATTCTTAATTCGAACCGTTATATAAGAAATTGATATCAGGTTTTTAAATAGTGAGCTTTCTTCGACACAGTCATAGGGAAGTACAGCTATGATTACATTCGATTCTGGAGTAAAAATAAATTTTATTTCTTTTATTTTGAAAATAATTTTCAATATCTTACTACTCCAATTATGTAATAAACGTAATAAATTGCCTTCAGATGCTCGTAATAATAACCAAGGAAGAGATTCAATAATGATGAGTCCTTTTTCAGTTGATGTTCGTAAGCACTCTTCTATTTTTTTCGTTGAATGAATATCATCAAACATATCGATTACATTTATTCTGTAAACAAGAAGAGAGAAATTTGCCTACGAATTCTAAAGTTTCTAATTTACTTTGATATCAAATCCTTTCGTTTTCCAAATACATGCGAATGGAACCAATCGGATTCATTATGTTCTGTTAGAAGAATATCGACTGTTGAAAATCTGAAGTTAAAATATTTATTTTTTCTTATTTTAAAGCAAAGAAAAACTCTTACTTTTCCAACGCTTCACAGGCATAAGCACAAGCAAATTGAAATCCTACGGAGGAACTCGATTGATTTTCATCTACGCAAAAAAGAAAACGTATCCAAAACATGAGTAAACTTTTCTAATTCTTAATAACTCACCAACTACTAAAATCAATGATGGTTTCAATTGATTATTCAAACGAGATGAAAGCATAGCTAATTTTTCTTTCGATTAATAAGCTGTAATTTCTGATAAATTTTTGATACCGATGAATGTCTATTCCTACTCGATTACAGTCTATCCAATAGGATGACAGCTATAGCCCCTCCAATATTTATTGTATAAACTCGTTTAAAACAAAACAAACTTGTTATTAAATGAACAGCAATAACAAAAAAATTTCAAAGTAAACGTTTGTTTGCTCGTTCTGCATTACGAATCATCCGTTACTTATTTTACCTGAATCTCAATTCCGTACATGATGGTTCGCTCTATTTACACAGGGTTGTTTTTTGTTTTAGATCAACTGTTTAACGATGAAAAACCGAGGAAAATTTGCCAATGCCCGACAAATAAATACTGCTACTACTGCTACTACTACCAATAATAATAATAATAATAATAATAATAAGTGAGATATTGAAATAGAAAATTAAATTCACTATTTTTTTAATTAAATTTGTAGATCACAAAATGATGATGATAATTGTTCCGTTGTCTGCTATAAGGATTTTGATGTATGTAGATTATGTTTAAGGCGGTTAGTCTGATCAGTTATGTTTTTTTCTTCTTCAGGATGGTCATGTTGGTGTTGTTCGTATTCGTCAACAACCAGTATGTTCAGCATGTAATGTCATGCGTGGAACTTTGTCATTATATTATAAACATGTATTAGAAAATAATCATCGTGAGAATGTTAAAAAATCATGCGATGAAAATCGTTTTGTGCCATCGGTTTATGATCAAGCTATTCATTTAGCTTTTCATAATAATGTAAGTGAAAATAGAGTTAGGTCGATTGTCAAACAGAAACAGTTTTTTTTTGATTCTCAAAATTTTCAGTAGATTCAAAAGTTCTCCTTATAGAAAAACATATGAAACCATAAATTGTTATTATTATTGAGAATAATGAGAAAGAAAACCGTAATGTTGCTTGTTCTTCCCTTTGCTAGTAGAAGCAAAAAGGAGTCGACACATATATTTTGCATAGCAATTTACTTGACCTTGGGCGACAAACGAAGATAGACAGATATGCATTCTATTAGAAGCGTGTGACTTAAAAAACAAATTTAGTCTATCGATAGATCAAGATAACGAATCCCGGCAAGATGCTCCCCAGAGACACTTGCTCGCTAACTGTATTTAACAAAAATGTTGATCAGCACGAGATTAAGATATAAATTTATTTATTTGAGGGTATGGGTGTATCGGTGTGAGTGTATCAGTGCAAGTATGGACAAATGGTTATCGTCTTCACTCACCCACACCCACAAATAGATAAATTTATATCTTAATCTCGTATTGATTAACATTTTTGCTAACTACAGTTAGGGAGCAAGTGTCTCTGGGGAGCATCTTGCCGTTTACCCAAGATAACTTATAGATCAGTATAGGAAAATATGAACTGATTGATTGTGCCTTGAACAGTAATCGTAGATTGGTTTTGACCTGTTTGATTTCTTTTTCTTTGTTTTTAGTTTTATTATCAAAGTGATAAATTTTATTTTCGTTACAAACATACAAATGAAGAACCTGTTTCATCATCACAGCACAGTCAATCAACTGAAACCGCTAAGACAGAACCGGAAAAACTTGAAATTAATAATAATCAACAAAAATCAAGTGTGGCCAATCCACGTAAACGCCGAAATCTACAAGTAACACTTGTCTTTCAAGATAAAACTTATTCACAAATTGGTACAACAACAAATCAAATTCGTGAACAACTTCTTAAAGAAATGATTGCCGATCGTGCTAATGATATAGCCGCATTACCAATGGAGATATATTATATTAAGAGTAAGCGTCTGTATAAAGAATATTTTCTTTATCATATACAAATAAGTATCATAGTTAATTTATATTCAAGACATATTGTCTTGGTATAAGAAAGAAGAAGAAACAATGAATCATTTCATTGTTTAAAATGTGCAGAGTATTATATGATGAGTTTGATATTTACTTTTTATGCTTTTATATTTGTTTTGTTCACAACTGTTACAATATATATTCCGTGTGTATATATTTAATTTTATAGAAAAAATTGCGCCCGATAACATTCATCACAATGCTCAAAAGAGCTCTGTTATTTTCACTATGGTCAAAGATCAGTCACAGGTCTTGCTAAAGAAACAGCAGCAGCAGCAAGAACCGTTTGAAAACGGTGATATGTCCTCTGCTAATAATAGCATTGAAGACAACGATGTGGAACAGAATACTGCTATGACCACACATGAGATATCGAATACAGAAAAAATCGATGTCGATGAACCACCGTCGCTTGTCGATGACATTATAAACGTTTGCAAGGTAATTATGCGAAATTTCATTTTCGTTTTCAATTCATCTTCGACTAAGAAGATACGACAAGCATTGAAAAAAAATACTTGACATCTATTCAAAGAATATACAGTATTTCTATTAGAAAAAAAAATGCACTTTTTTCTTATTAAAAATAAGAAATTCACTTATTATTCTAGGATGTTTTAAATACTATTAATCTCGATATTTATTCTAAATGTGGTGAATTAAAACGCGAACAACAATTTCTATCTGGTATTGCAAGACGAAGCTTTAAGAAAAAAAATACATTCTTCTGTGATATTTGCTCAATTTTTTTAACATCAGAAAAATATTGTACACAAGTAAATATTTAAAACAACGAAAATATTACGTAGCGAATACAGTCCTTAGTAGAAACTCTAGAATATTATTTGACGATCTTTTGCAGATGAAGACCTTTGAATAGTAGCATTTCGACTTGCATGTAAGACGTTCGAGAAAATTATTTTCTTGAACATTTCGGACTCGAATCAAAGGTTTCTTACGTTTCCTTTTCTAATTCTATTCATAAGGCTCAATAAGCATTTTCTTCACAGATTTTAAGGCTCTACTTTCAATGGAAAATTTCATTAACTGATTAAAACGTTTTTTTCCCTTCTATTATCCATGCTGTTCTTTTTCTAGCATCTCAATGGACTAGATCATTTAGAAAATTTTCGTCATTATCAAACAACATTTTTACCATGGCGTCTGGCTATGCAAACGGTTTGTTTATTTAAAATATTAGATTTCTTTGAAATGTGGATTCTTTTTAGGCTTTAATTAATGGTAAATCAATGAAGGAAATAATGGGCAATGATGCCTATGAGAACTATAAAAGAACGATGGCATCTTACCTTGTGCCAACTAGTCTTTCGAACCGTGGGCGTTTTTGTTGTGCTTATTGTGAAGTTGTTTTGACAGATCAGTGGGCTTTAGAAAAGGTAGCTTTTCACTCCTAAACAGCATCACAAAAGATTATATTTATTTTAGCATTTACATACCGTTGAACATAAAGAAAAACAAACATCATCCGACCACAAAGATCTTGTTATTGTATGAACTCTATTATTCTTTACTCGCATTTATTTCTGATCTTTTTCTTTTTCAGCGTTTTGCTAATGTCGTTATTATACCTGCGATATTTAAATTCAATGGTGTAACACAATTGTCAGAAATTCCCGATGATATTAAAAATCGTTATCAATGGCGTTGTGTAACACGTGAACAACTTGACGAGGACACAATTACATTCATTCGATGTTATCCATACGACGGGTTCGAAGGTGCCACTCGTATTATCAATATTAAACAAGCACGAAAAGCAAAATCATTAACTACGAAATCTGTAATACAAAATTTACGAATTAATAATGCTAATAACAAAAGTAATGCTGCGGCAAGAATCCAACATAAGAAACACGGTGGATTTAACAATACACGAAGAGGACAATTTTCAACGCCATTGTCTCAACGAGGTATGTTTTTATTCAAAATCAACATAGCCATGTGGCATCTTAGATCTATCGATTGCATTGTATGTAAATAAATCAGTCAGAAATTCTTTGTTGAGCACTTGTAGATTCTCGATTTTTTTTAAGGGTCGGAAAGGCCCTAGATTTGATACCAGATATCTTCATTTTCAGAAGGAAATCTGATTCTTCCCTAATTGAGTATCATCAAGAGGATAAGTAAAATATGTGATGAGATTTATATATGATTTGCTTCCTTTTTAGGCACTCCTATTAAAAGATCGTTTCCAGCTACTGGTCCACCGAATAAACGATTTCGTGGAGATCTTAATAATTCATTTCCAGGCGCAAATCGTGATCAAGTACCGATGAGAAATTATGAAACGGAACAATATAATTACGCTCAATCAGCACCATACAATAATGGAAATAATCGTTGGCCTGGTCGTCATCCAGTCGATCAACAACGAGAAAAGTTTTTTGAAAGATCAAATTTTGAATTACAATCACTTGCATCAGATAATACTGGATATTATTCTGGTAGTAGACCATCACAACTTATGTCCAGAGGAAACAATTATGAGCATGAACAGCAACAACGATTTAATGGTGGTGGTGGTGGTGGTGGAAGATATGATAGTCGACCATCGAATTATGATCCAGGTTTTATCCGTGCTGTTGCGAAGGTTTGTTCATCTACTATTCTTTGTATAGTTTCATAAAATCTGTATGTTTGTGCTTGCTATAGGCTGTTGCTGAATATCATCCAGAACCGAATAGTGCACCTGGATTTGCTAGCTCATCTAACCGTCCTTATCAACGATCTAATCAAGGTCCAACCAATGAATTTATTCATCAAGTTGCCAATACTATTCAACGTTCGCAACATCACCAATCACCAGCACCAATCATGAGTCAAACACCTTATCCAAATTCGAATTCATTAAGTGGATTCGGAGTTAATAATAGTAACAATACAAAGGCGACTTATTTCCCAAATAGTAGTGCTCAACAGCAAACTCAAATGGGTAACAGTGGTCCACCAGTACGCTCCTATGCTGATTATCGAGCATCTACTGGTCCATCGATTGCTAATGTTTCTCCATCAATGTATCCACCATCATTAGCAAATACGCAAAATCCAGTAGTTTCACAATCGCATGCATTCAATGATTTTAACCATTCGTCACTAGCACATAATAATTCATCGAATACATATGGACGACCATCGTTCGGCAATGAAGAACCACGTTATGGTAATTTTGGACATCAAAATAAAATGCAACAATCATCTCAAGCACCATGGCGAGGATCATCGAGAGGTGGAAGTAATGTCCGTGGTGGTCGCGGCCAAGCTACAGATCAATTCCAAGCAAAGAATAAACAACCTGGTTCAACATTTTCATTTAGTAGTAGTAATAATAATCATAACAATAATTCATCAATGCGTGGACGAGGTGCCATTGGAAATGTTCGAAATTTTGGTAGCCGCCGTTGATTTATATTATAAAACTAACCGAAATCAAACAAACACTTATCGATTCTTTCTGTGGATCATTTATATTTCTTTCATTATTATTATAGACGTTCTTGTGCATTTTATTATAGTAAAGTGTTACTTGTATGTCTATGAGAGTATGTAATTTACAATCTCTCACATTTCTTCAAATAGTTCTTTCTTCTTTTTTTTTGAAAACTTTAACGTTATATCATAGATAAACAAACTAATCCTTCAGAAAGAAAATAAAAAGGAAACGATCTGTTTCAAATTTTATAGATTGAGATAAACGGGATGACATCACGTCCTCCAACAGCTCAGCGGCGTGATAGTGTAACTGTCCATCCCTTTCCAAATCCATCGATGGTCTCAATCGTCCTTGGTGCACAATGGGGTGATGAAGTAAGATACTGAAACTTTTTTTCTCTATGAATAATACTGGTTTTCCGCGCTAGGGCAAAGGGAAACTTGTTGATTTATTAGCATCGGACGCTGATATAGTTTGTCGATGCCAAGTAAATAAAATATTCTTCGATTTCTTAAAACACCTCTTCTTTAAAATTTCAATAGGGAGGTAACAATGCTGGCCATAGTGTTTTAGCCAATGGCATTGAATACGATTTTCATATGTTACCATCCGGTTTTCACCTAGACAATTGTGTTAACATCATTGGTAAATATTTTACACTAAATATCGAAAAAAAGAAATATTTCTTTTGTAGGAAATGGTTGTGTAGTAAATCTACCAGAATTAGTAGAAGAAATACAGAAAAATGAATCTCGTGGTGTAAAAAATTGGTCTCAACGTCTACTGATTTCTGATCGAGCACATTTAGGTAATTCAATTTCGTAGAATAGAACCTTAACAGAATGTTGAAATGTTTGTTTTTTCTTGTTGTAGTTTTCGATTTTCATAAACAAACCGATGGATTAATTGAGCGAGGACGTGGTAACCGTAGGTAAGTGCCGGTAGATCGAAATGTTTTTATTTCTATAATAAAAACAATGATTCGTTAGTCTTGGCACAACTAAAAAAGGTATCGGACCGACATATTCATCTAAAGTAAAACTGGGTCTTGAATATTTATAATACTTTGAAATTAATTTTGATTTCAGGCCACACGAAATGGCATTCGCATGATTGATCTCTTGGGTGATTTTTCAATTTTTGCTGAAAAGTAAATCATTTATATTGAGACAATGTTCGATATAGTACATTTTTGTATTTTTAATAGAATGCGAAATCTTTATAGCTATTATAAATTGACATTTCCTGATTTGGAAGGTGATATCGACAAAACAATCGAACAATTTAAAGAACTTGCTGAATATTTCCGTCCGATGACAATCGATACCATCTCCTATTTGAATGATGCTATTGTTGATGGTTCGAAAAAAATTCTCGTTGAAGGTGCTAATGCTACAATGCTTGATATTGATTTTGGTAGGTTACTTAATTTATATTTCTCCGCGAAATTTTCTGCCTCCTATCTGTAAAAATTTATCGAAAGAATCGATCCACTATTTCTATCTGTTCACATACAATTCAAATATCTTGCTTTTCCATGTTTTTTTAGTAAATTACAGGCATCAGGAATTCAAGCTGACAATCGTCTTGTCTGAAATCATTATTCTATTAGTAGCCGTCTGCATCGATACAGTGATACTGGTGAATTTGCTGCAGCTCTAAAAATGTCAACAACTCTTGAACAGATTTTTCTTCGTGAACAAACAATTTTCAATCAGTATGAAGTGGCTGTTAGCGAAATTGAGATACGAGATACCTACTCTATTGCAATTAGACATAAGAGTTCATGAATGTAATTGAGTAAAGAACATCATGCCTATGCCAAAATTCAAGTACATGTGAACCAAACAAGGACGGATTGACACTAGTTATTAAGTTTTATTGTTTCTTTGCTTCATTCAACATATCCTTTCTATACCATGAAAATAATTCCTAAGGAGCAACGAATTTTTGTCTAGGATTGCATAATTTATCTATTAATTCTTTCTTTGTAGGTACATATCCATATGTAACTTCGTCGAACTGTAGTATTGGTGGTGCATGTACAGGCCTTGGTTTACCACCAAAATACATTGGAGATATATATGGTGTTGTTAAAGCGTATACAACACGTGTTGGTGATGGTGTATTTCCAACCGAGCTTAAAAATGTTAGACCAAATAAAAATATTTCAACGCATTATATGTCTAAAGATAATTTGACCAATTTTTATAGGAAATTGGTGAACATTTACAAACACGTGGCCGTGAATGGGGTGTTACAACCGGTCGAAAACGTCGTTGTGGTTGGCTTGATCTTGTTTTACTTAAATATACAAATATGATAAATGGTTTTACTGCTTTATGTTTAACTAAACTTGATACACTGGACGAATTAACAGAGATCAAAGTTGCAACAACATACAAACGAAATGGCGTTGACTTACCGAATTTTCCTGGTAACAAAATATTTCTACCTTTGCTTTTATTAATATTATCATGTTTTCTTTTTACAATTTTCAATAGCATCAGTTGATACGATGCATGATATTGAAGTTGAATATGTAACGTTTCCCGGTTGGCGTGGACGTTCAACATCCGAGTGTCGAACATTTAATTCACTACCACATAATGCTAGACTTTATGTACAATTTATTGAACAATATCTTGGCGTTCCTGGTTTGTAACTTTATTCGTTTTCTTTCGAATCTCGTATATCTGTAACAAGTCTTCTACTTCTCTTCTAGTGAAATGGATTGGGGTTGGAAAAGATCGTATGGCGATGATCCGCGTCTTTTAAAAAAATCTCATGTGTCTTCGTAACATTGATAAATGCAACAAGAATAATGATAATAAATAAATCTCATACGACTGATATTCGTATTATTTTTTCAAAATTTTGAATGGCATTTTTTTTCCTCACAAATCAATATTTTAAAAATTGCCATTATATTTAGATATTATTTTTGTCCCATGCATTGCAGTGTATTCTTTTTTCTCAGTCCTTGGCACTTCCTTTTTCCGTGATATCCTGTTTGACGCTTTTGTATTGGCTTTAGTAGATGTGTGCACTCTAGTTTATTCTATTTTATTATACGAATTGCACAATAATTTGAGTAATAAATATCGATAAATATATTCGATTCTTTTTTACATTCTGCTGCTATTCTCTTCGACATAGTGGCAAGGCAATTACATTGGTTGGTTGACTGGTTTTCTGATTTCTTTTTGTTATGCATGAACAAATAAATTTTCTCTAATAATTTACTGACAAAGATTTTCATGGTTATTTAGAAAACGAGCTGAATGATCATCGCCTAGTATTGTATTTGAAACCTGCGTGATCAGGGTTGTGCTAGAACGTATCATTCTTACTTGAGCTAAGTTGGATGTCGTTCGAAGGCTACTTTCGCTATATTGATTTCAGAGTCAGGTGATCTGCCTAGCCAACAGAATTTTAATGAACATCCTCGGTGATAATCACACTAATAAGTGCTATTTTTTACCTATACATGATTTGAACGCGTGGAGAATATATTGTTGACTTTTAATATGATCATTGACTAGTATTTGACATACAATAAATGTTTTATCAAGTACAGCAAAAAATGAGATGTTTATCCGAATTAAAACAAGACCAATCGTTTCCCAAGTGGGCACTGGAATTACAAGCAAAGTAGACTGATTTTATTTCAAACACAAAATTCATCATGTTTTGAATTGCACAGGGCATTACCTATGACTACTATGAAATTCGCTATACGACATTTCTATTGCATAAGCTAATATCGATTCATTTTGCATACGTGTGCCATAGTCGAAAAGACACGAAGTGAATGCGTGATTTGAATTAAAATTTTGATAGCAACCAAAGTAACTATGTCATTTGACCGATATACACGTATGAATATCGGAGATCTTAAATGTACGTGATAACCCTACGTTTGAATTCAGTATCAAGCATCGGATAAATGTGGATCAAGGCGAATTCTTTTTTCTCGTCTTGATACGGTTGAAAGCGTCGCATTTATGTTAATTGAGGCATTTTTTCCTTCGTCTTGATATAGTTCAAAGTAATGTCTTAGTGTAAGTTGAAGCGATTTTTTCTCCTTTGTGATATGGTTTGAAATATTATACTAACGTTGACCGAAGTGGGTTATGTTTCCTTTTTCATATATTTATAAGCACTGAATATGTTGACCGAGGCCAATCTTCTTTTCTTTATGATACGGTTCGAAGCGCAGTAATATATATATATATATATATATGAACTGTGATGACTTCGTTTTTTTCATTATGAAGAATAAAATATCTATATAGCCATTCGTCGCAAATTTTATAAAATAGTACGCAGCATTTACATGGTAGTTCGTCAAGAGTATTCAGTAGATGTGTCATTTGTTCTTTTTCTCAAATTTACATTTTGCATTGCGATGATCTTGAGAATACAAGGACAGATAATGTTTGCTTGAAACCAAAATCAATGCATTGAGATTGAATCGATTTCTGCAGTTTCCTGGTTTTTTCAATACGTTGAACCGAAACTAGCCCAACAAGTTTGTATCAGAACGAAGATAAGTATAGCATCAAAGGACGCTGTGGAGTATTTCCGTAATAAAATGATGTCTTTTCTTTGGCTATGTCACTTATATCGGACTGAAACTCTATCATCAATAACCTTAGAAATTTTACTTTTATGCTGAGAAAGGTCTTCTGTTAGTTTTGAATTTAGAATGCTTTCTTCATTCCTTCAGATGATCCTACATATATGTTTGAATACATCTTGGAGATACTCTCGTTCGTTATTCTGTGTATGATCTAGTATCAAGCGTCGATGCTTAATAAACTATTTACTTTTGATATTTATGCATTTGTTTTTTTTATTTCTTCTTCTCCGTCCAATGCCGAGTTCAATATGCGAAGAATAAAAGAAAAGGCGTTGACACATTTTTTTCACCACAACGAATATTAAAATAAAAATCATGTTATAATATCAACTATCTAGATAAACACAAGCAATTTATAAAAACTGGCATGGGAAAAGTAGTTTCACCGAATTTGTCCAAGGGTAAGTATTCAATCGATTGAAAATAAACATACATACATATATTATGTATGATGAGCATATTTTATTGTTATTATTCTATTTTCATATAGTAAAATGTCTACTGCTATCGGTGACATCGAGACTAAAAGAAATCTACTTATGAATTCAATACTGTAGGATATCAATGAGTTATCTTTGTAATTCTACAGCAAGAAGAAATATTTTACTGGCTAATAAATTTGAAAAAAAACGAGAGGCGTATTCTACCTTGAGATTGAAAATAATCGAATAAAATCTAACATGATTTTTTTCTATAGTTGAATCGGATTCCATTAGTCGGCACCGACGAGGTCAATCTCCTACTACTGACCATCGGCATAAATCCATCTCATCGATTACTCCATCAGATCCATTGACAGTTACACTACCAGCAGATGAATTTACACTGCAAAGACATCTTGGTCTACCGTCAGGAGTCTGTTTAATTATTGGTGTCATTATTGGTATAAATTCTAAGATATTATTTTTTTTCCATTTTCTAATCGATTTTCTATTATTATTAGGCGCCGGAATATTTATTTCTCCAAAACAAGTTCTTGCAAATACAGGATCGGTTGGCCTATGTTTAACTGTTTGGGCTGTATCTGGAGTAATTGCTTTGCTTGGTATGCTTTCTAGATACAATTCTATTCAAATTATATATTGAAATTTTTTCTAGGAGCACTTTGCTATGCAGATATTGGTACTGTCATACCGAGAAATGGTGCTGAAGTAGCTTATTTGAAAGAAGGTAAATAAAATAAAATAAAATATAGACTATTATAATTTCTGTTGATCTCAAACAAAACTTTTTGCTTTTGTTTTCTTTTTCTTTTAAAGTTTATTAATAATTATGCATAAAAAGTGGTATATTTTTTTGTTTTCTTAATGAATACTTTAATATGGATATATTTAATCATAGGTATTGGATCAGTTCATCCACTAGCAGGTGATATATCAGCTTATCTTTACAATTGGGCGAATACATTCATTCTGAAACCAGCAAGTGTTTCTATTCTTACTATTACTTTTGCAGAATATTTCTTGCTTGGGATCATGGGGAGTAAAGGTATATATTCCTCCACAGTATGACTTAATTTGTACATCTACGTTCATTTTTAGCTTGTGGTCCTCCAAAAGAATTGATTATAATAACAGCAATATTCATTATTCGTATGTTGCTATTTTTCTTTTGTTTTTATTCCTATTTATTTCTTTTCATACTTAGTAATACTTGTCAATATAAACTCACTTAGTGTATCAGCAGCAAATCGTCTTAATATCATTTTTGTCGTTTGTAAAGTATTGACTGTCATGACAGTAATAATTGTTGGATTTATACGATTAGGACAAGGTAAGTTCTTGCTCTATGTAAAACGTACGTTAAATGAACTTTATCGTTTCTTTTCAGGAAAAACAGAGCATCTTGAAAATGCCTTCGAAGGTAAACCGCAGTTGATTATGATGATCTACCGAATAATATATTATTTCGCACTTGGATAGGCACAACAACTAAACTATCTGGTATTGCACTTGCATTTTATAACGGTCTTTTTGCATATGATGGATGGAATAGTCTGAACTCAGTAACCGAAGAACTTAAAAATCCTAAACGGTAAGATTTCAATAGAAACGATCGATTGAATACAGCCAGGCACATTATATTAGTTCTGTGCCTTTTTTTTTAAAATACTTTTGTGCTTTATAGGAATCTATGGTTATCTATTGTATTGGCATTACCAACTCTTACGATTCTTTATGTTTTTACTAATATTTCATATTTTACGGTATTAAGCAAACATGAATTGCTCGTTTCAGATGCGGTTGCTCTAGTATGTAGCAGAAAATAAAGCCTGTTGTTTTTTATTTTGTTTAATCAAATATAATGTTCTATTGATAGTCATGGGGTGACGTTGTATTGAAGAGTGGTGCTCGAGCTTTAGTCATTCTCATTTCTATTAGTGCATTGGGCAGTGCTAATGGAACTCTGTTTGCAGCTTCTCGAAATTGTATGGTTGGTGCTCAATATGGATATTTGCCAGAAGTATTTGCATGCATTCAGTCAAAGAGATTGACACCACTGCCCAGCATCGCCTTGCAGGTTGTAATCGTTGCTAAAATTTCAGTACGTATACTAATTGTAAATATTATTTCTATTTCTAGGGGTTTATTGCAATTATTTTCTGTTTTGTGTATGATATTGAGGCGTTAATTGATTTTTTCAGTTTCGCCGCATGGATTTTTTACGGATTAACATTTTTCGCCACACTTTGTTGTAAATCTACCAAA
This sequence comes from Rotaria magnacalcarata, assembly GCA_900239745.1. Lineage (NCBI taxonomy): Eukaryota > Metazoa > Rotifera > Eurotatoria > Philodinida > Philodinidae > Rotaria > Rotaria magnacalcarata. The sequence goes on from OENM01000691.1 coordinate 45,008, forward strand.
AAAAATGTAGAACGAGTACTTAGTGTCAGTATTTATTGTTGTTAACGACAGCATAAAATTAATTCGAAAAAAACATTTCATGTTTAGGCTCCTGTCCCATTGATTGTATTTATGATTATTGTGTCAATCTATTTGGTTATTGCACCTGTTATTGCAGACCCACAATATGGATATCTTTATGCAGCAGCATTGATTCTCTCTGGATTGATATTTTATTATCCATTCGTCTATCTTAAGATGGATTTTAAGATTATAAGTAAGAAAATAATCTAATCATGTTTTTCCCTAATGATTCCATATCGGCTTTATGAATTTTTAGGACAAGTCAATGTGTTTTTAACAACATTCTTCGACTTACACCGAGCACACGTCAGCATATAATGACAATATCATGACTTCTATTGTAGTTTTTTTCTTCTTAAATATAAATACATAACATAATTATTCATCGAATTTTTTTACACTTCGTAATATTGATAAAATCGAATAATTGGTTGAGTATAGTGAAGACTTTGTTCTACTGAACGGAATAATCGACAATCTTACACATGGCATATTTACTTCTCTATTAGAATTATTCAAAGCGAACTAATATAACGAAGTCAGAATAGAAGGAAGATTTGTTCTAGCTGAAAATGTTAGGCATATTGTATGCTGCATTCAGTTGTATCAGTTTCGCTGATTAAAAAGCATTGTTTGGCATTTAATGTTTTTTTTTCTGACACGCAAGAAAGGAGAAAAACTAACAGATAAGAGTAAAAGGTGTTGTTATTGTGAGAAATATTGAATAAAGATTATGCTATAATGCCGATCATCGAAATAACCACTAGTATTTGATGAGATCAATCACACGGCATCTGATCAAGTCATGGGTAAGTCGTCAATAGATTATTCTGATGTAGTGAAAATGATTATTTAGATTCCTGCAAATATTTTTTTGTATGTAATAAAGTAGTACAGATAGATGAGTCTTCTTTTCGTACTACCCATCAGAGCAGTAAATGAAATGTGCCATGTGTTTGTAAAATTGAATACGATCTATACGAATATCTTCTTAACTAGCTTCTAATGATTCAGTTCACCGTCATGGCCAATCTGTGATCATTGAAAATCGACGTGCATCAACTAAATTCAATAATCAACCAGAATTATTAACCGCTGAGTCACCGAAAGATGAAGTCGTATTGAAAAGACGTCTGGGTTTATTTTCGGGAGTCTGTATTGTTATTGGCACTATTATTGGTAAAGACTGATATTGTGTGTGGTCGATTTCTATGATCGATTATTTGGCTTTATTAGGTTCTGGAATATTTATTTCTCCGAAAAGTATTTTAGAAGAAACAAAATCTGTTGGTCTCTGTTTGATTATTTGGACTATATGTGGACTAATTTCGATACTTGGTATGGTGTTCAGAGAAACATTTTCAGTTGAATTAGACATATGTGTCTTTTCTAGGAGCTCTTTGTTATGCTGAAATCGGTGCAGTGATACCGAGAAATGGTGCAGAAGTAGCGTATTTGAAAGAAGGTATGATATTCAAGGAGAAAACAAAGTCAATTTTGACAAAATCCTTAAATCTATTTTCACGGAGTAGGTATTGGATCCGTTCATGAACGAACGGGTGATATTTTGGCGTATCTATTTATTTGGACAAGTACATTAATCACTATACCATCAACTATTGCTGTTATTTCTCTCACTTTTTCGCGATATTTCTTGTCGGGTGTTATGGGTGGTGAGTTGTGTTGTATACACTTTTTTTTGTATACATTTCGATTCATATTTAGATTGTGAACCTTCAAAAGAACTTGTAACACTCTTTGCAATATTTACTATTCGTATATTACTTTTTTTTCTCTCTTTATTATTCATATTTATGTCGTTCATTTAAAGTTATGCTCATCAATATTAATGCGATCAGTGTATCAGCAGCAAATCGTCTTAATATTATTTTTGTCATTTGTAAAGTGTTGACAATTATGACAGTAATCATAGTTGGTCTTGTACGAATAGGACAGGGTAAGTTCTTGCCCTGATTGACCGAATAAACTAAATTCTGTTTCTTTTTAGGACATACATTGAATTTAAAACATAGTTTTGATGGTAGAGTGCGATTGACTATGATGATAGAGCGAATAATATATTATTTCGCACTTGGATAGGCACAACAACTAAACCATTTGGTGTTGCACTTGCATTTTATAAAGGTCTTTTTGCATATGGTGGATGGAATAATCTAAATTCAGTAACAGAAGAACTCAAAAATCCCAAAAGGTATTTAAAATTCGATTGAAAACATAGATTTTAAGATGATACTCAATAGAATAAATACGTTTTTAGAAATTTATGGTTGTCTGTCGTATTGGGCCTACCGTCGGTTATTGTTCTTTACGTTCTTACGAATATTTCTTATTTCACTGTGATGAACAAAGTTGAACTACTTAGTTCCGATGCTGTTGCTGTTGTATGTCGAAAAATTTCGAATTGAATTTCTAACATTTTTATATAGACATGGGCTCAAGTAGCATTAGGTCCTGTTGTTCGTGCGCTACCCATTCTCATTTCTATTAGTGCATTGGGAAGTGCTAGTGCTATCTTATTTGGTGGTGCTCGATGTTGTATGGTCGGTGCTCAATATGGATATTTACCTGAACTCTTTGCCTGTGTTCAAAGTCAAAGATTAACACCATTACCAGGTGTTGTTCTTCTGGTTGTATTATCTATTTGATACTCGAGAATTGTGATCATACTCTTTTATATTTACTTTTAAAGGGTTTTCTAGCAATTGCGTACTCTATTCCAAGTGATCTATATGCATTGATCGATTTTTTTAGCTTTTCAGTATGGATCTTTTATGGTTTAACGTTTGTCGCTACATTATGCTGTAAATTTACAAAGAAGGATGTACAGCGAATGATTAATGTATAAAGATTCTGTTTTTGACAATGGAAAAGATAGATAGAAACGAAAGGTTATTTCTAGGTTCCGATTCCATTAGTGATCGTTATTATTTTGATTTCCATCTACTTAATCATTGTTCCTGTTATATCTTATCCAAGTGTTGGATTTCTTATTGCTGCTTTGGTAATTCTATTCGGTTTAGTATTCTATTATCCATTTGTTTATCGAAAAATTGAATTGCAATTGATGAGTAAGTTACGAAGTTCTATGTGTTATTCTATTTGATACATTCAAAATCGCAAAAACGAAACTTTTCTGTTTTAAGAAAAAACCAGCTCATCTTGTCAAGTATTTTTCAAATTACAACGAGGACAAATAAATATTGAATAAATTATCATTTTGTTGTTGTCTACTTTCTATTTTTCAATACATCGATGCATGAAATAATATTGGAACTCTTTTTATTCTTGTCGTTGGCACATAGGTAATGATTCATATTCCCATTCACTATGTTGACATTGAATATCAATAACGTGAGAAGTTGTATTAGCGATCATTGCATTTTCATGACATGAATATCTGGTTAATTGATAATATTTCACGCCACCATGTATTATATAAGATTCAGCGCTTTTCCAACCTTGTTCAATTGTATCAGGCATGGGTTCAAGACAACCACGGTCTACAATAAATGGAAAAAAATACAGCGAATACAATCATTTTTCTATTCCATTTCAGAGGAAGAAAAGCGATTTTTTATTCTTTCTCTTTAAAATACGTACGAATACATCTTGGGCGTGGTCCCCATCGTCCATTTCGACATTGAATATGTAATGGCCCTGATTGACGATCATGTGCAAAGTTCTCGAGACATCGATAAGTAACTCTACTACCATCATCATAATAACCATCAGTTGTTAATTTTGCAAAAATTTGTGTTCGAGCATTGGGAATAGTAATTCCACTTTGACAGCGACGTTTGAAAGGAGCTATGGAAAACGAAAATGTATCGATGTAGAACTATTCAAGAGATTTTAATCTATACTGATGCATAACGATGGCGGGGATGACCATTGGCCATCGTCAAGACAAGTCATGTTAAAAACTGAATTTTCGCCAGTTGTTTTATCAAAACAATTGAGAACAATAAAAGAACCAGGAATAGCCTCATTAATCGATGTATCGAATACATTGATCAGAGAATCGATGGTTGAACTTCGAATTGGATCAATCGGTGGCGGAAGTGAACATCGAGGTTTTTCTTTGGAAATTTATAAACAAAAGAGTAACTCGAAATTTTTTCATTGATAGAATTCCTTACCAATGCAAATTCTTTTCGGATGAAACACACCATTTTGACATGTTAATCGAAATGGTTCATTGTGGCCGACATCACTTACAAAACCATGTTGACAAACAAATAAAATTGAGCCACTATAAGTTATTTCATGATTGACATTATGTTTTCGAGTATCATCACCTAACAATTGAGCATGCTCTATTTTCGGTATTTCTTTACAATAGGAAATAGTTTGACGAATTTGTCGGTTAGCAACAGTTGAAATGAAACTACTTTCATTTGTTATATTCATGACTGGTAAGTGTTCATCTAGATTAACAGTCGTATTATACTCTTCCGTTGTATGAGATGGCATTGTTGAATTAGCGAAAAAATCTTGTTCAATAGTTTCCATTGCTACAATAACAAAATTAATCTCATAATCGATAGTTTTGACAAGGATCTTCTTTTGTGTTGCTTATCTCTTCAAACTTACGCGATTGACACTTGGAGATATTGATCTCATCAGTAGACCATGTTCCATTCATAGAACATGTAATAAAACTTGATTTATCAAATGAAGATTCATCTCCTGATTGACACATAAGGAACAGTTTAGTACCAACACTATATGTAACATTTAATTCCGGTTCGATTAAAATTAAATTCGGAATAAGAGGAATTTCATGTGAATTACAAACGATTGTATGAGTAATATCGAATACTGTCGTATATTTTTCATTGTCTATTGTCGTTTGAAATTGATTTACAGTTGAACTTATTGTGTAATCTTCTACTGGTTCGTTATTCGTTGGGTATTCTTCATTAATACTTGTTGTCATTTGTGTTGTCGTTTTAATTGCTTAAAAAAAAAGATTTATAAGAAAGCAACGAAAAATATTTTCCCGTCTACCTCGGCAGATCGGTATACCCGTCCAAGTATTTTTGTGGCGCTGACATTTTATTTTTAATGGTGGACTCGAAGGATCATGTTCAAAATTCGGCAAACAAATTCGAAGAACATATGAATTATAGACAAATGCTAATGGATCCCGAATATACTGAAGTGAAACTATATACCAAAAAATGAACTTAAAGATTTTGCTTTCCTCGTAACGCTTTACCATTGTGAACATACGAATTTTGAACTTGAGATTCAATGTCAAGCAAATCTTGTTTTGGACATGTTGATATTTCTAAAAAAAAGAGTATGATTCTATGTGTACTTTCTGTACTAAATTCTTTTTCTTACACTCACCAAAACAGCCGTTGACATATGTCCACGTCCCGTTTATACAGTCACTTACAATTTGATCGGTACCGTGTAATGTTTCATAACCATAATTACATTCATAGACAATTCTTCCCGTATATTTTTGGTCCTCCCAAATAGTCACATTGTACAAAGTAAGAAAACCATTTTTAATGTAAATAGGATAATTGCATCGTGCACTTTGCTTAATTTGATAGGCGACTAAATGTATAAACGAAATTAAAATAAAAAAACGTCAAAAAATAACTTTTTTTACATTCACAAACTGGTAATGGAGACCATAGACCAGTGTTTAAGCATTCGACGATGAGAGATGTTTTACCATCATGTAAACGATAGCCTTCTTCACATGTATATTCAAGATTGCTACCAACCTGAAATAAAACATACAGAGAAAAATATGTCTCTGCAATTCAGACAAGCAAGCTGTCAATACTAATAATTAGATAATGATTTCTGAGATGACAAATGAAACTAAGAGAAATTCAAACTGTTCATAGACTGAAATATCATGAATTTTATTTAATCAAAAAATTATTTCAATACTATTTTTCATTTTTTTTTCTGTATTCCAATGGGAACTAATATAAATTTGATTATACACACCAAACGATCGATAATTTACTATCGACGATAAGCTATTGAATAAGAAATGAGAGATCGCAACGACATTAGCATTTATAATAAAACAAGGGATTAGACTGGCTCTTCGACTTACATCAACTGATAGATTCTTGAGTAAAATTTCTAAGTCTTACCACATGAAATTGTCGACTATGTTCTGAAAATTTAAAATTCATTTGAGTAATACGAGATCGATGTGGTAAATATAATTTCGAATAATCGCAAACTGCTTGAACATCTAAATTAAAAGACAATCACAGCTGCTAATATATAAAAACCCATGGTTTACATTTGCAACTAGGCATTCCTGTCCAAGTGCCATCATTTTGGCACTGAATATTAAGAGATCCTTCTGAATTAGGATCGAATTCGTAATTATCCATACAGCGTAGAGTAATCGTAGAACCAACAACAATCTGTTGAGGATCATTTTGAAAAAGTTTTGGATTATTCGATTCGATTATTGTATTCGGCGGATAATTATCAATAGGTGAACAACGTTTTACAGCTACAGAGAATATTCAAAACGAAAACAAATATTGAATTTAAAAAAATTGAAAAAATACTGCGAAGACATTGAGCCATTTCTGACCATCTACCATTTTGACATGTTACAATTTTATTTCCAATGAGATGAAAATTCGGTAAACATCCATATTCCATGCTACCTATGTAGCCTTGCCCTTTATAATATGAAACTCGATCACGTTTTATTAATCCATTTGTTAATTTAGGTGGCGAAGCTTTGCAATAGAGCAGTGTCTCTATACATATCATAGAACAAAAGCAACTTTTCAGGAATCAATAATATAAAATTGAATCTTTTTTACCATCGAAATCAGCAAAACACAGCGAAAAAACTAAAGAATAAATAATCGATGGAAACAACATGCTATTCGTAGTGCAACAGAAAATAATGCAGTCTGAACTGAGTAATGATGATGATATAGATTATTTGACTCGATAGAAAAATTCTCTTGAGAATCATTCCATAAGGCATTAGTTTTTCTTTTTTCCGTAGCAAAATTAATTAATGCATGAGAAAAAAACAGCAACATTAATTAGATTCACAAAAATGAAAATCAAATGAATGACATATTATATTTATAATTTATTCTATAATTTATCAAGCCTATTTAATCCTTTGGGTCCCATCGTAGCGAAAATGTTATACATTTTTAATTCATGAAAATTAGTACACTACACCCTGGACAGAAACGTCAACTAACTGAGAAAAATAACAAATACTGCAAGAATTATCCCGAATATTTCAGTGCGCATCAATTGGTGAAAATGCGACATCTATCGAACAAACTTTATTTTAATCAAACTTCGAGTCCCACGTATATTCTCCATCAGAAGAACAGTTTAATCTGTAAATGAGGTTTATATACATATGTAATTATTTGTTGATAAAAATAAAAGCATGTAAGGCGGCATTTTCAGTGAATCTACATGCCTACAAAAATTAGCGTGGCATTGCAATTTAGCAAGAAATGTCTTGTTATTTTAATCTAAAGATAAAAATTCTCTTGAAAATAGAAATATTAATTGACAAAACTGGTGGAATTCGCGGAATATAATTTTCAGAAAATCGATGCGAAATCGTATGCGTATCCTTATACTTATTGTTTTTTAATATCAAGTCGCTTGTATCTACTAAATGATTAGCACATCTACCAAATTAACATTTTGATTCAATTTAATTTATTAGAAATGATTTCATAACTGAATTGATATCAGTCATTGACGAAGACTATTCAGGTCCTTTCTTCCAACTATAGATAGATGTATGTTAACTCTTCTGAGTATGTTCTCAATTTATTGTTGTTCTTTCCATGGAAATAACCATGTCTGATAAACGTAACATGACAAAGCAAATGTCGCTTTTTTTATAAACTACAACTTACTCAGCATTTAATAAGTAAGTTCTTAAATTTCCTATTAGTTATTTTTCAATTCACCAATAAAATTTCAGTAAGTTACCTTTATCATGAATCAGCTGTGATAGTTTATCTAAGCAACTCATATGATTTCAGATGAAAGATTTAATAATTTTTCAATAGTTTTGTAAAATAATCGAAACAGCTTTCTAGAAAACCTTTACAATTATCTGACTCGTTGAAAATGTCTTTTAGTATATTATGTTAACGTGCGTGACATTATTTATTTACTTTACATTTCGAGTTCTGCTTTACAACAAAAATAAAAAGGCTGCATGTCTAAAGTACTTGTAAGGGTTAACTTTTTTAATTTAATTATTAAATAAAAATGAACTAATTTAGATTTTAAGAGTTCAATCACCCGAAGGTACAAAGAGAATTAATATTACTGCACAAGATACGTATAAAAATTTATATGAAAAAGTAATGAGTAATATTTAATTATAATAAAATTATTCGTTATTTTCTATTCGAAGGTTGTCGATGCATTTTCATTATCATCATCCGATGATTTTATTTTATATAAGGAAACACATAAGAAATCACCCATAGATCGTTCATCATTAAGAATAAATTTTAGGTTTGAAAATAAGATAGACTAAAAATTCTGAAACATTGTTTTTTGATTCTTTGCAGACATGGTGATCAAATATATCTTGTTCCAGAACATGATAATGTATTTTCAAAACCAAGCAATGTTTCATTCGTTATCAAATCTGATCATCCAATCGATATATCGACTTCACCATTGAGTTTCATTTCAAAATTAATTGATATTAAAGAGGATGACGTTGATTTACAACTAGATAAAGTCGATGGGAAAATACCTCGACAACAAGATTCACGATTGTAATTATGAAATAATGCTTTTCTCTATTGAAATTTATTTAGTGTTTTTCTTTAGATGTCATCATAATCGACATGGCAAATGTCTTCATTGTATACCAATAGAACCATACGATGAAGAATATTTGAAAAATCATAGTCCACCTATTAAACATATGTCGTTTCAAGCTTACATTAGAAAATTACAAAATGAAGCATCTGCTGAAAAGTAATAAATATTTTTTTTGATAAAGTTCATCTTTGATATTTTTCTTTTGTTTGGTAGAAATACATTTTCTAGCCTAGAAAATATAAGTTGCTCGATCAAAGAACAATGCTTGACAGGTCATCCACCATGGCCAAAGGGTATAATTTTAGTCTATATAAGAGAAAATTCTCATCAGACATATTTATATAGGTGTTTGTACGAAATGTCAACCGAGTCAGATGACACTTATGCGTCAGGTAGAGAGTTTCTGAACAAAAGCAAAATACAAACATTAACATTTGATAACCATAACCATGAGGTCTTTTGACCAGCCAAAAGAATCTGTTAAAATCTCATTGAATACTGTGGATTTGTTTTTTGTTTATAGACACATCGTCATGTTGATAATATTATGTTTGAAAATGGAAATATGGTCAATCGTTTTCTTGAATATTGGCGTTCATCAGGTCATCAGCGCATTGGTTTTCTCTATGGTCGATATGAAATCTACGATGGTGTTCCGCTTGGTGTTCGAGCTGTTGTTGCTGCTATCTACGAACCACCACAAGTAAAAACTCAGCTTTGAATTTCATTTTGTTTTTAAAAGGAGAATTCTTTGATATAGGAAACATCAAAAGATAGCGTTCAATTGATTTTTCCTGACCCACAAGAGGCTACTATTCATAAAGTAGCCTATCGTCTTGGTATTCGTCGTATTGGATGGATATTTACGGATCTTATTCCGAATGATAAAAGATCTGGTACTGGGCCTGTTATTCATCATCGAGGAAGTGCGGTATGACAAAATAAAATTGACATAGTTCAAATTTCTTTAAACATAATTTTTCGAATAGAATACATTATTTTTAACTGCTCAAGAATGTATTATGGCCGGTTGGTTTCAAAATAAAAATTTGAATAAGTGTAAATACTCACCCGATGGATATTTTGGTTCGAAATTTGTTACTGTTGTGGTGACTGGGGATGCAACTGGACAAATTCAATTTGAAGGATATCAAGTATCGAATCAATGTATGGCTTTAGTTAAATCAGAAATTTTACTACCGACGTATGATGCACCTGAATTAGGTTATATTAAAGAAACAAGTCCTGAACAATATGTTCCTGATGTTTATTTTAAAGTAAGCATTGAACGAAATAAGGATTCACTAAAGATTTAGTTTCTAATAGGAAAAAGATTCTTACAATAATGAAATCATGAAAATTGGGCGTCCATTGCCTTTAGAATATTTAATTCTTGATGTTCCAACAGGTTTTCCAACAGCAAATAATCAAATGAAATCAACATTTAATGACACATGTTCAATCATAAAAACACCATTCTGTATTGAAAATCGAACGCGAACTGATGAATTACAAGTAACACGATTATATTTCAGTAAAATTTCGTAAATAGATTTCCCGTATTCAATAGGATATGGATACTCTAGCTTTATATTTACAACAATTCGCAGAAATTGATGTTAAACGAGCAAATTCACTCCCATACAAAGCAACAGATATTTTAGCTGATCTTCATCTATTGCGATATTTGGTAGCCAATGATATTTTTCAGTTTTCTATGGTAAGACAAAAGAGAAATTCGAAAGGTCTTGTCGACTGTTACAACAGTATTTTTTTAATGAAAGTTATCTATTCTATAAAATAACACAATATTTAGGATCAAATCGATCCATTATTTGATGCATTACGAAACAATGATCTAAATGGAGTTACAACATGGATGGAAAGTGAGGCATGGCAAACATTACTTCAACTTCTTCAAATTGAACGTACGTATACATATTCTCTAATTGTAAAACGATTTTATTTTAAAAATAATTACTGTAGTCCCAGGCTTATCATCATCTATGAAGCAATTAACTCCTACGATTACCAATGAACAGTCATCAAATTGGACATGTTCAGAATGTACTTTTCTCAATGATAATTTCAATCAAACGTGTGATATGTGTTTGTTAGATAGAAATGCTTCGTCTTAGTTTTTTAAGATTTGTCATCATTTGAATTAACCTGGACTATTAAAACCAAGGCAATAAATTTAGATTTGAATAATATTTTTATTTTATTTTAGATTAATTTTATTTTCTAATAAAAAAACATGAACAAAGTACTCATCTTATCGTTTAATCAAGATTGCACGTAAGACATTCGATAATTTGTTAACACAAAAAAAATAAGTAATATTCTAAACTCTTCTTTTATAGATCGTTGGCGATGAGTACACCAACTACGTATTCTTTATTTACCATTTCTCAAGATAATAAAATTGATGAAATTCATAATTGTGGTAAGAATAGGACAATTGATTGGTTTCGCTAGAAATTGCTGATTGTTAAAAATATTAAAAAAAGTGTTCACTGTTAGATACATACATGTATATGACTGTATTTATGATATTGCTTAAAATCAGTCGATGAGTTTTTCACAATCTTATCTTTTAAATTTATTTAGAGATTCAACCTATTATAAATATCCCATACCTCCGTAAGAAAAATAATATCTATTTCATTATCTAAATAAAAATATATTTGCTTATCTCTTTTTTTTAATTTTATTTTCTCTAATAGCTTATACTGAAATTTCCACTATTGAACGACTATTTTCCAGTTCGCTAATTGCAGTGGTTAGCAGTCAAGCGCCACGCAAATTAAAAGTATGCCATTTCATGAGAGGTACAGAAATATTATCATACTCATTTGCCAATAACATTCTTGCTGTTAAACTTAGTCGTTCGGTAAAAAAACAGAATTTTATTTCTTTTGAAAGAAATCAAGAAATTTGCTTGCTTTTTTTAGAGACTTGCCGTTTGTTTGGAAGACAGTATTTATATTCATAATATGCGTGATATGAAATTATTACATACAATACGTGATATACCGTCAAATCGTGATGGTCTTTGTGCATTATCAATCAGTGATGAAAACCCTTATTTGGCATATCCAGGAAGTACAACAACCGGTCAAATACAAATATTCGATACAGTCAATTTAGTTAGTAGAGGAGATTTTTTGAGATATATAAAACGTTTTTATTTCTTTTTTGAATTCTATTTAGAAACCTGTTATCCTTATAGCTGCTCATAAAAGTCCACTTGCTGCAATGGCATTTGATATGGCCGGTGCTAAAATAGCGACGGCATCGAATAAAGTAATTTGTTTTCGAAATATACATGAAATAGTTTTACGAAACATATTTTCTTTTATCCAGGGAACAGTTATTCGTATTCATAGTAGTATTGATGGTTTGTGTCTCTTTGAATTTCGTCGTGGAGTTCGAAGGTATCCTTGAATAACTTGTCTTAGATTATGTCTTAGTATAGAATATTTTAGAGTTGCAACTGTCTATTCATTAGCATTCAGTCCTGATTCCATGTATTTAGCAGCATCAAGTAATACAGAAACAATACATATATTTCGATTAGTCAATCAAGAAGAAAAGTACAGAAATGATTTTCTATTGATTAATTCTATTTGAATTTTTTTAAAGACCTTCAGAAGTAGCAAGTTCATGGATGAATTCATTTGGTCGTATGTTAGGTGGCATGGCATATTATTTACCTAAACATACAACAGAAGTTTTAACACAAGATCGTGCATTTGCAAGTGTACATTCACAATCAGCAGGAACAAAAACAACCATTGCAATGAATATGTAAATCATATATGAGATATCTACTTTTCAAAAAATATTTTCGATCTTTTCAGTTTTAATAAAACATTAAAATTATTTGTTGCTGGTTATGACGGTGTTTTGTCTGTTTATGAAGTAAATACGAATGAAGGTGGAGAATGTAAACAAATCAGTCAACATCTTCTATTTAATATGACTCAAAATTTAAGTAATATGCAAACAATAACAACGAATGATCGACAAAATTCACTTGGTAAGCTCTTTCTAAAAACAAATTATTTGAAAATTGATTCTTTCGATTAGGTGGTTCCAAACAACTTTATCCAACAAATACGATACAAAACGAAAGTCATTCTATTTCAGTTTCATCGAAACTAACAAATGAAAAACTGTCGACTGATCAACCCTTTTCTACTGCAGTGGACGACAAGGATTTTCCTAAATTGCCATTACCACCAAAATATGACGACGAATAATTAATACGCATCTAAAAGTGCTGTACATGATAATAATCTTTGTGTGTGTGTGTGTAACTTCAATATTTTTTTATAAAAATAAAGATAAGGATAATGCATAATATAAACATTAGATTCTCTTTCAATTAACGAGGTTTATTCGATATATGGACGTTGCTAAAGAGAATATTCGTACCGCATTGAAAGAAATGTACACTTTGCCTACAAAGGACAGGGGCGCATAAGGTGCCGATTTTGGGCCATCGTCTGTTTCGGTTTGTTAATACCTCAGTAGACGCAGAATTTTACGAGGAATCGTTTGATACCAAAATTAACTTATTTTGACCTAGTCTACGAGTAGTTTTGTTCAAAATACTGAGATTCGTTTTTGTATATAAATGACTAATTTGGACATAGAACAAACACATATATAGTATGTTCCCTAATGAGGTATTTCGAATCTAAAATTATATCAAATAACTGTCCACTCCCTACTAAATCTTTGGTGAGAATTTCAGCCCAGACGGTTGAAATGCTGCTGAGTAGTAATGAAAAATCTATCAAGGTTAGTATAAAAGTTATAAAAAAACTCCAATCTACCCAAGCACTATTTTCGCAATATCTCAACAAAGGAAAAAAATAAAATGGGGTTTTGATTTATATTACAAGATTGAACAAAGCACTACAAAACCTGATACTTTTAGTTTTGTTCAGAAGTGGCCTTCATAAAATAGAATGGCATCACTTTATCTCGGATACGAGATTTTGTATTTTCTTCAGATTTCTCGTCTATTTTAATAGGAAAACGTAGAATTTGATAGAAAACAAATAACATATTTGGAACCAGCGTAAAAATTTGAGTTGGTTGATGTGCATTTCAACCTTCTTCAATGAAATATTTTTTTCTCGGAAAATTAGCCTGGAGTAGCCTACACGATTCATTGAAAAATGTAATTTGATCAAAACACAGTTTTGATCCATCGGATATGTCTTTTTGCGTGGTACTAGTGTTTTACACACTTTGAGGTCGTATTCATTTGATAAAATCCTGTTTTGATTAAATTACATTTTTCAATGAACCGTGTAGGGTAGGGGTGTCAGAGTTCCCCGTTCCTAGCGTTCCGTTCCTAGGAACGGGAACGCATCACAAGCTGCGATTTTAAAGAGATTCTAACTAAGTCGAAGTTTATATCCATTATTATTTATCATTTTATTTCATAAAAATTTTCCGTTCCCGTTCCCAGGAACGGGAACTTAGTTAGCGCTCCCATTCCCAGGAACGCATCTCATGTTTCTCTTTAAACGAATCCGAACTCATAAGTCTTATTAAAAACTAGCATACACGCGTCAATATTTCATACGTGATGAACATATTGTATTACAAATTTCTAAATTATTGTCAAATTGTTCGTGACTTTGACATTGTCTTAAAGACAGCGTCTTGAATAAAAACAGACAGCTGCTGTATATCGATTGACTGTGCAAAAGAGTTAGTGATATATATGGTCATAAAATTTCAATGGTTATTCTAAAATATAGCTACTTATACAATAATTATATAAATAATTCAAGGGTATTTTCGGAAAAAAGACCTGTTATTTTCTTCTTGAATGCTGNTAAGTGAACTTTTAGTCCTGTTCGTTTCGTTTACATATTCAGTCCGTCCGTGTTAATCAATTTTTTTCTCTTATATTGGGTTCATTCAATTCTTACTGATAATTATAATTTAAAAATGAATTTTCCATCTTCTCGTCGTTCGTCATCAATATCTTCTGCAGCATCAACATCTATCTCAAGACGACGCAATTCAAATCGTAATTTGAATACAACATGTGAAAATCCATCTGCTAATTCACCAACAACCACTCGTACGCTAAGAAGACTTCAATCAAAGTCAAAAACAGTGAAATGGACACAGCCCATTAATAGTGATAAGATAAATGATGAATCTAGTAGCGATGAATCTCCAATGGATAGTGATCATAGCGTTAATAAAATAACACCATCAACAATTATCAACTCACTCTCGATGTCACACCCGAAAAACAACAACGACATTTAATACTTTACGACAACGATCTATCAAAGAAGAGCTTGCTTTTTATCTAGATCGTGTACAAGGTGATCAATCATTTCAAGAATTTTGAAGTTGATATGAAATGGAACTTCCACATTTGGCTGCTCTTGTTAGAGCATATAATATCCGACCAGCATCGTCAGTTGCTAGTGAATCATTGTTTAGTATTGCTGAATACGTTCCACAGAAACAAAGATCATCTCTTACTGCAAATACACTGTGTTGTTCGATGGTCCTTCGTGATCGAGATATTCTTGCTACACTTGTTCTATAAGTTTAAATAATACTGTTACTATACTCTTATTTTATGTTTCCTATTTTTCTNAATAGAAACTAGGTTTATATATAGGGTACTATGAGGCTGATGAAGCGCGAGAAAATATAGTTTTAAGTCGTTGCACTAGTCTACTATATACAGCTCTATTCTAAAAACTGTTCTTCTATTTTTTGCGTTATGAGATTCTCGTTATAGTCTCCTTGTGTGACTGCTTTGTTAGAAAATATGATATGTGAATTAGTCTTACTATATCCTGAGCGCTATTCTCATACTGCTCATACTGCGGTTTTATAGTTTGCTTTTTATGAAAATATTCAATACTAATAAAACAAAATCATTCTAATGTTTTCTTTCCTTTCAGGATGAAAATGACTTAAGGGACCCACCTATGAAAAACAATTTTCCCCTAAGCATCCGATGTCGTTGAAATTTCTAGGGAGGACGTATTTCAAGTGTGGTAACTCACAGTAAAAATTTCAGCTTGATACATTGAGTGTACAAGAGTTAGCTTACAATTATAGGTGAAAATATATGCGTCTGTGCGTCCCAGATTTCTCAACCATTTCAAATGTTAGGAAGTTCGGGTTAGTTTTTNNAATTTTCAATTGCCTCCTGCTTTGAGTTTTAAAAAACTTCTTCCGCAAAATTCTGAAAAAACAGGAGGTTTTCTTCAAACCGATGAGTTTTTTATAAACATTTAGGGACAATTTTGAAAATCGAGCCCTGGTAAGTTGTAGCGCCACCTTTTGGCTATATTTTAAAACCAACTCGAACTTTCTAACGTTTGAAATGACTGAGAAATCTGGGATGCACGAAAGCATAAAAATCAAAAATCCTATTTTGAGAAAAACGTAAAATACGCTTCCACACGCAAAATAAAATTTTTTGCTCTAAAAATTGAACTAAAAGGATTATAGAGGTAATTTCCAACATATCAACGATTAGGACACATCACATAAAAGCGTATAAAGATTCGCAATGGAATTTTTTTCGTTGTTTTGTGAATCTATTACGCCTACCAAAATATCAATAACAATCATCTGTTTGAAAAGAACCTATAAAATCATCTAAATTGATATGCATCATGTAGAAGTAATCTGTTCATATAATCATAAACACTTCAAGACGCGTTATGACCGTCACGGTTGATAATTTTATGAAACAAAGTTTATGTTTAATCATCGATTCATGCATAGTAGTTTTATTCAATTCCGGAGTTTCTAAAGTGTTTTATTCACCTGTTACACTAGGCGCTCTATGATATTAAGGCAGATCATTATAAAAGGGCAAAGTAAAAGCTAGGAAAAGTTTCCAAATTAATTTTTTTGAAAAAAACCTTCTTTTTTCTGTATGAGGTTTCTGAAAAACATACGTTGTTTCCCTACATCTTATCATAAAACCAAAAAACTATAGTGCAATCGAGAGTACACACACAGCTCTATCTAACTATCTACAAATCGACAAATCGACAAATTTGACAAAAATTAATTTTTTCAGAGCGGGCCCTTAAGTACAAGTCGCTTTGCTTTCGTACTAACTTTGCTCAAGTCACGTAATAAAAAATTTAACTTATCACCGTTAATTTAATAGATAGTACCTTCCACAAAGAATATTGACTAGAATAATTTTAACCGCAAATTGATTACAGGTGTATAAAATTTGTTTATTTCACTTATGTGAGTCAGTAATAATTAGCAGGATTTGATCATTAAACTAACACAATACTTTAAACAAAACGGGTGGTACATATTATATGCTTGTTCTCATACAAAAGGACTAGTGAGCATTAGTAGCATAATCTATGATTAAAGTTTCCAAAAAACGAAATTTTACGCTGACTCAGCTGAGAACTCAGGTCGCGTTCCCATTCCAAGGAACGCGAGATCAGGTAGCGTTCCCGTTCCTGGGAACGGAACGCGAACGCGACACCCCTAGTAATCAGTCTGTTGAAATTATGCACTGCTATTCTTCACGCCTAGAAAGCTATTGAAGGGCAACTCCGAGAAACTGATTCAGATCCGAATTCCTGAACTTGACCACCATCGATCAAACTTTATGAAAAGTCTTGATTAGATCTCCTAAAAATTCGTTTATCGTTGTATCACTAACAACATCATATTGGTATTGCTACATCTCTAATTAGAATTTTGTACTAGTTCGAAATGATCGAGATACTAACATTTTTCCGGTAAAACGACTTCTTTTAAACCAAGAATAAACACAAATGAAGATTTTTGTCTGATTAATATTATTCCATAAGAAAACAAGTAGCTATTTAATTTAAACTTTTTCCGTGCTTTTGGAGTCCGCCATAAAAAATCTCAGATGTAAGTTTTAGTTTTTTTTATGTTAAAGTCTCAGCATATTTTGATATTTGATCGTATACGATCGCTTTGTAATCTCAATCAACGACGAATGAGAAGAAGGAAAAATGATGAAGAAATATGCACGCTGATCATCGAAAATTCTTTGTAAAATGAATTTACGTTCAATTGTGTCAATGTTTATTTTCATTAGCTATCTTTATCCTATTAGTCTCAAACCAATAAACAAGCATTTATGAATGTTATCTAGAATAACATCAAATAAATAATTTGCTTACTCATTATTTGATTAATCGCCATACGTACAAAAGACGATCATTGCTTGAGAATTTTGTTTTATATTTTCACTAACATTGATAAACATTCATTGTAATCTCAATATGTCTAGTGTATTTGTCTTTAATTGAACATTTTTAGTCGGTCTGCTTCGAAACAATAGATCAGTATTAATGATGGNAGCTCGATCAGTGCAGTTTCTTTCTTCTCACATATGGTTTTATTTATTTTCATATCTGGATGCTTTTTTAAAGGAATGGTATATTTATTTCAATGTTAGTTCTGGTTAATATGAACATTATCATAGAGATTAGATCGAATCACAGTTCACTTTTTTGTTAATCACTGTTCTTTACAGAGGACGTACTAAGATATAGATCGATATTAAATCATATTCGAACTCATCCATTTAAGAATAAACATATTATAGAAATCAACAGTTAGTTCGAAAGATAATCGAACAGTTACTAAAATCAACCACATCCATGGGTAACGTCTGCGCCTTTTCTACTCACGTAGAAATAAACTTACAGGCAGTCATGCAATAGCATCAACTAGGTTACTTGTATGTTTTTATTTATTCAATGAGTTTTATCCACAAGTTCAAAAGCAGCATTTTTCAATTTATTAAAAACCCACGCATTCTCTCTAGACGAAAACGATGTATGGATAATAACTTACCTTGCTATTATAAAGAAAAATAATTCAGCACTGTAAACACTTCACAATATCAGATTTTCAAACATGGACACTATTACAATTTCAACATGAATACAATCTGATAGATCAGTCTGAAACCAAACGCACGCTGTACAATCACTATGTAATTATTGGCAGTCACTGATTATCTTTCCAAAGAAATTTATCGTACAACATCTTTATCTCTCCGTCGAAATCAAGCGAGCCGGAGCGACCAGCGTTACACGAAAGACAATGGTTCAAAAAGAGATTCGATATCTTGTTCATTGTTTCCTAATCGACCACATAGGACTATGTATAGGCGTGACATTTCATATTTGGAACAGTACAGGACTTTTTTCCATGTAAATCACATGATTGTGATACCTACATACATGACACACTAAATGACAAAAAACTCATGTATTTAAACTATTTGGTTTTACTTTCATCTGACCTTTTTTCCTTTCCGTGCAAAAGAAAAGGTATTTTATAAACTAATGTTCTTAATCCCTTACTTGAATGGAATCCCTCATATACGTAGTTGAGAACATTTAGACAAAATTACAATACAGATAAAACACCGACCTGGCATAAATTTAGCAATGCAAAATCGTTCTCTTCAGTGTGATTGGATACAGTTATTTTCCTTAAAACATATTCTCTTGCAACTTAAGTTCAAACTGAATGTTAGTTTGTAATACAATAAAACACTTTAACACATCA
>OENM01000692.1:0-29019 GCA_900239745.1 Rotaria magnacalcarata
TGAAAATAATTAATCGTTCAATGAACAAACTCGTTAGACAACTAGTTGTTACATTTTCAGAGAGAGAATTTCAAAATGGTCGATTTAAGAATAGTGAATGCGAAAGTTTTATTCAATATTCGTATACGGAGATTTAAAAAAAAATAATCGATCCTGATGAATCTTAAAGTGGATCATTTATTTTTAAAATCTTATTCTCACTACTTTCGAATATTCGGCTCGTGTGCTTCGCACCGCATTTCGTAGTCGAGTGAAACTCGAATACCATCTAGTTTTACTTTTTTATTTGACGCGTACGCATCTAAAAAGTGATTTTTGTTGCGTGATGATCTCGAAATTGGAGAGTCATAGAAGATTCGTTGAAAATTTAGGTAAGAGTTTTAAGTTCGAACTTGATATATATTTTTTCCGCTTTTAAATAAAATTTTCGCTTGCACAATAAATATGATTATAAAATGATGATTTTGAAAGAAAATCTATAGTTTTTTGTTTCTTTCTAACTTGAGTACGCACAAAAAGTTCTCATTAAGTGACGCGATGATCTAGAGAACCGTGAATGATAGAAACCACATTCAAAGTAGGTATGAAAATAGCGAGATCAAACTTGTTACATCTTTTTTTCAAATTTTCAATACTAAGTTTCGGTCGCCTAAAAATATCATTCGAAAACGATGATTTTGAAAGGTTTTTATCGTAATGATATCATCTAGCAATAGTAGCCAATAGTCTATTTCTTTGCATCTGATCTAAAATAGGGAATCATTGAAATAATTTAATGTTCAATCAAAAGCATTCTCTAGAATTATGGTGATAATCATGAAAAAACGTTTTCTCAGCAATGAATTCTATTATGATTACTTGAGAACTAAAAAAAAATGTAATGATTTTGTGAACGAGGAATTTTAAGATTGCTTGTTCTTTTTCCGTTAAATTTTTTATTTTTTCGTTTACTCGGCTCGTGCTTCTCACCGCATTTCGTATGCGAGTGAAACTTGAATACCATCTAGTTCTAGTTGTCCTCTGCATATTCGTTTCTTTGTTTTTGTTTTTACTATATCTTAAACAACCGCCTACACCTTCATGTACACATATAATCACAACCATCATATCCTCCGGTGACGTAAAATAGTGGAAACTATGCAAAACATTCGGTATTTCTCAATGGAAATCTTATAAAGTTGTGTAGTACCCAAGCAGCCGTAACGAGAACAAACAGGGCTCAACATCGGATTCGAGAGAGAAATGTTTATATACACTTTCTCTAACTGACGTTCGATCTTATACATTTGGATCACAAAAAGGTGTGTTGTCGATTTGTTGTTTATTGTGAAATATTTCTATTTTGTTTGACATGATTTAGCGCGTGTTGCTCTGCTTTGTTGTTTGATTGTTTAGAAAGAATAAAGAGCTATTGAAACACAAAGACATTTTTTCCAAATCGTTCAACACATCTCTAAAGGAAATATCAATAGCACCAATGAGATCATTGTTAATCTAATTCAAGGTTGATACAATTCGATTTATTTTCTTTTTTAACATCAAAATGAATTTCAACAATATCAATCGCGTATCGATCATAAGCAACCGAAAGAGGAATGTTGTACGCCAGGTTTTATAAAGTCTAATTTGTATTGTTTCTTTTATAGAACATTAAAAATTACAGTCTTGAATAGTATGCATCATGTACATTGCAGTGAGCTAGTTAATCAAAATGATTATTTTTATGGCTGGATTCTGAATTAAATACAGCATCAGTAGCAGTGATCCGAAGACGGAATCATGTTAGTATTAATGAATAATATATTAGACAGAATAGACCAATACGCTTTTTTTCTATTAGTCTAATTAAGATATACTATATTTGTTCATTGTCTCGTGCACGACTAGTGACGACCATAAACTATCTGGCAGGTTCGCTTTGTTGAGAGTGTGAGATTTCCTGTAAAGTTACATCCAGATAAGAACTAGGTTGTATATCGGAGTAGGAAGTGATCATTAATGAACAATTCATATTTCTTCAAGTGTAACTTTATCCAATAGTCAATCCGCCAAGCTATATTTGCATTACACACACACACACTCGTTATATTCTCCACTGGAAAAAATATTTCGTACTTCCGTTTTGAGATTTTGATGTTTGCTTTTCAGCATTTCTCCATGCCGACACTACGACACTGAAGCTGATTCAATGTACCAAATGCTTTTACAAGTTTTAATTGTAAAATTTTTTTCTAAGATCCCTAACATATCACATGTGCCATTATTTACGACACACTATGTGTCTAGTGACGACATAAGACATTCTTGCACAACACACGCGGCACATTTCGAAAAAATAATTTTATGTGATTTGCACTGCACTTTCTCGATGTCATTTTATTATTCGAATTCTCATAATTCAAGTAGATCAGATGTTGAAGTCTTTTTGATCTTGATTTAGTCAAATCTTCATCAGATCACTTTTTAGTAGTCCGCTCTCGATCATGGATAGAGATCGATGCGTTGCCGAGTAGTAATTAATTGCGAAGTAGTAATTAATTGCGAAGTAGTCAGCAAAAAAAATATTACTGTGAATATATATATGTTTCGCGTTGCCAGTAAAATTGTTTATTTGAAGTTGCATGCGTAAAAACAGATGGCGAATGTAGAGTCAACAGACAAAACGAGACATTTATTTTAGAGACATTCTAATTGCAACGCATTTTTGTGATCAAATGTGTGGCACATACGCCCAGTATATTTTTAATTAATATGAAACAGAGAATTGCCGCATACGTTATCGACAATAACCTGTGTCTATTTTGTGTGTTTACGTTTTTCTTAGGGAGCAAACTGCTAAAAGAAAAATAGAAACTGCGCTGAGTGGGCAAGTGAACAGAGAAAATGTGAATTCATAATAGCATTTCGATTAAATTCAAGTAGCTGTTTTTTTTTTCATTCTGATTCAAACTTTGTATGTTTATCTTTCACTCGTTTGCATGAAGCCAACTTATACTATTTTCTTTCTTTCTTAGCTCATTAGATTAAACATAAAAATATTCGTGACAGTATCAAGCTTTTTTGTAGATTGGAATTATAAAAATATTGCTTTATTTACCAATCCTATGACGAAATTTAATAAATAGTGAGCATAAAAATATAGAGACTTACACTGTCAAAGCCTCGAGTCAATTTTTCTCTGCTCTCTCATGATCAAAGCGTCATGAATAGAAAGCTAAGGTTTGACAATTTACCCGGCATTGCTTGTGCCTGTATCAGATACCATTTTTGATCTACTACCATGAAACGATCTTATCCTAACGCATGTAAGTATCCTTAATTCTGTTATAGTAGAGTCATTTTCGAAGTAACTTACAATATTTCTCGTTCCTTATACATTATATGCATTGAGTCATAAAAAAAAAATAATCAAAAATGAAAAATATTTTTCGGAGCCAGGTAAATGAAAAATTGCCCGAGCGATCGCTTCTTTTCTTAAGTTCACGATCAGACCTTCTACAGCATACTATACAAAAGTAACATATTTTATATTGAGAACATCTGAAACTATGAAATTCATTATCTCACAAACAATACACTAGCAACAGTAAAATTATACTTTAGCACTTATTTAAGATCTACTTCAATATTGAAATAGATGCTGTATTGCATACATATTTTGCGTAGCAGAATAAACAAATAAAATTAAAACAGTCAAAAAAAGTACGTTTCGTATTCGACCTTGAAGCTCTCATACAATAGATTTAATACAGTGCGATATTTTACACATGTAAAATAGTAAACCAATAAATAATGAATACTGCGCTTCACTAAATAGTTAACGATCATCAAACTTATGCCTGATTCGACCTGTTTTAGATACTACCACTGGACCTCACGCACTTGCAAACCTAAGAAAACCAATTCAATTTATACAAGCATGCAATATTTACATTGCATGATCATCGGCTTCTTATTACTGCTCCAAATTCATCATATAAATGCTGCTTTCTCTCCTGATCGGTCAAATTACGATGCATATGGGGTAAAAATCGCTATGAATGATATATTTCTTGTACAAGCACAAAATGCTCAAGTTCCGCCAAGTTTCTTTATTCAATTTGCACCATACAACAATACACAAAGTTCACTTCAGTGTTCAATTAATTATGATAATATACAAAATTATGTTTACACAGTTGCCGTGGGAAAGAATCCGAATCAAAATCAAGTACAATTTTTCTTTGCCGGTGAAGTACTAAATACTGGCAATGGAACATTTATTGGCGTGGCAAAATATAATCTAACGAGCAATGTTTCGAATCCATCGAACTTTTGTGCGGCAGGTTTCTCTTACTCGACTCAATACCTAACTAATTATGCACATCAAGAATACTATATCATTGGAGTTGAACCGAAGGGTCTTCTTGTCTATGGATTTGCTAATGATTTTATCTTCATCTTTGACTCTCAGAATGTTTCAACCTTCGAATCATGGAATAGCAGTTTAACATGGCCAAACGTCTCATTTACGCCCCATGCAGTTGACATCAGTGACAATTTTGGTGTTGTTGCTGGTTTCATTAAAGATGATCCGACTGGAAGAGTCAAATTTAGTCCAATCATTTATCTCCTTAATTTTAATTCATCTAATCGTCATCCGATTGTTGTTGGTCAATATGTACCAGATACTACTTCAGGTACATGGCAAGATTTATTAACCAATGACGATGCAGATATTTATTCAGCCAAATACAGTATGTCAATTAGTATCGATAGTCGTGGTTATGTTTTAGTTGGTATGCAATTCACCAATAGAGTTTTTTTATTTTCGGTAAACATCAGTAATCCGATATCATTA
This sequence comes from Rotaria magnacalcarata, assembly GCA_900239745.1. NCBI lineage: Eukaryota > Metazoa > Rotifera > Eurotatoria > Philodinida > Philodinidae > Rotaria > Rotaria magnacalcarata. The sequence goes on from OENM01000692.1 coordinate 4,841, forward strand.
GTGAATGTTAGTAGAAACACGAATGGTCGGTCATTGGGAAATGGAAAAAGTGTAGCTTGGTTAGATAATGGAAATATGGCTGCTATACTTGTCAACACATATTCATTAGCATATCAGTGGGTGTCATCTCAAATTTATCTATATGATATGACACTGAATAATTATAGTTCTACTAGCACTCCACTCTCGATTTTTCCTAATTATCATCAGTCATTACCTGCAGGATTTAGCTCCACATTTTTAAATATTGCTTCATCATCAACATCATTAACTTTAATGGATGATATCGGAACTTTACTAATATTCATTCCTACAGGACCAGGCCTATTCCCATCAATGCCAGGCACAGCATCAGTACCAACTATTACATCCGCAAAAGGATGTCTACCAGGTATGTATAAAAGTAATGACGGTATCAACGATTGCATTCTCTGTCCAGCTGGTACGAAAGCTTCTGGCAATTCTTCAATTAACTGTACGCCATGCGCGTCTACCTCATTATGTTCTCTTGGTTCAACAGGTGAAGTATCAATCTCTAAAGTGCAAAATCGTGACCAAGTAATTGCGTATCCAGAATCACCTGACAGTACCATATTTGAAGAGATATTAATTCATAATATGTTCCATATTGGATCTGGCCGTTGTTTGGTCATATCACCCTTGTTTTGGTCATTGATCGTAGCTGGCTTAGCTTTTCTCGTGATAATTGTTGTAGCAATACTACATTTTTGTACTATGAACCCAGAAGGTGATCGAGTAAAGAAAAAAATTCAGTATACATTTAAAAAAATTGACATGATTCGAGAAGGTGAATTATGGGTGGGTGGTTTAGCATCATTGTCACTAATAGTGATGCTTAGCTTTGCTTATGCATTTAGTAATGGCTACTTTAAGGAATATCCCATTGAATCAGTATCTGACTTCTATCTTGCCTGTGATACATCAATGCGTAATGCTAAGTTTCAAACGGGTCTTCAACCATTGGGTATAGCTCATGACGACAGCGAAAAAGAAATGCTTTATTTGTTAGATGGACAAAGCTTTACTCTCAATGTTGCTTTTCTTAATACATTAATAGATTGTGATGTCATATCGATTCAAGCTCTATTTGGTACAACTTGGTTGACAACTCGTTGGTCCAGTTGTGCAAATATAAATTCGGTTCTGTCCTTGTCGATTCCGTTGCCTTCTCAAAAAACATCGATCGAGATCTCCATTGATGATATTGGTACCATTGGAGCTTTGCGTATAGGCTTAAGTGGTCCTACAAAGGAAGAAGATTTACATTATTTACGAGAATTGAACGCTTATCAATCTTTTTCACAGAACGGCAGTGCTCTAGCACATACATTGGCTGTATCTCTAACAACAACAAAAATTATCAATGAAACAATACCGATAGATGGTCATGACTCAAATTATACCGGTATCTATGTTCTTACATATGGAGCTGATTTGAATAGTTTATTTCTTTCACAAGGCGTGTATTCTCAGTTAACATCAACAGAGACAGTGTTGACTGTAGCGATAAGTGAATCAACCTATTATGTTAAAAACAGACAAGAGCCAATTGTTAAACGAGCTGAGCTAATATTTCATAATCTTCTATTTACTGTTGTTTGTTTTGAAATATTTGGTTTGTTATTCGTAATTTACAAATTGATATTCGAACCAACGTATCAATTAATCGTTCGCATGTATTCTCGTCGACGTGAGCGATATCGAGCAAATGATCAAAGGAACAATGAAGAACTCACATCTATCGATCATAGATCAAATGGTGAACCACCGATGGTATCCGCTCTCTAGAATTGGACTACTAAAACAAAATACTATTCTAAATATTTGATTTTGTATTTTTATTTGACTATTTTGCACTTAATAATCACTACATCAATGTTTTGCTTTTTCAACTCAATATTGATGAGACTAACGTCAAAATATCTAAAAAAAAAGTAGCACATATACCACTTATGTAGAAAAATTGATGTGCTTTTGCTTTATCCTATAAGTTTTTCACTATTTTTGTTGAGTCCTCTCGATGTTTTAATACGATTGTGAAGTTGCATTTAAAATGTATACCCATCAGGAGTGAAACTTTCATTAGAGAAGAAACTCATGCGTACGTGTGCCAATGACTTTCATCTATACTGCCTAGAAGAGTCTATCATCTGGCCTCGGATTCGTCCTATATTTCCTATATTTCCTATATTTAAAAAAATTCCTATTTTTTCTCCTATATTTCGATAAATTTTCCTGTATTTCCTATAAAAATGAAAAAAAAAGTAGAAAATTGCTAAAAAACGCTCTTGTTTTAGTATAATTTTCGCGTTTTTTAAGCAAATCTATTCGATAATTATTGATTCTTTTGTATTCTTAGACTTTTTTTTACAGGAACTCTATTTTATTTACAATTTCTTTTCACATTATCAAACGGACTAAATGAAAATAACTGACTATTTTAAGTACAGATATTCAAGCAAAGTAAAATATTCTTTATAGATAGTTGTGTGTTTTTTAAAAGCTTTTATTGTTGCCTATCATATGCAGTTACGTAAATGGTTTTGTTCAAGCGTAGCGCTGTGACCTTTTTTGACACACTTTGTTTTCCATTATCTTGGAAATTGTGTGAGTTAGAAAGTTCGTTCAAACGTGATCTGATGCAACTTGTCATGATATGTTTATGCCATAAAATAACCATTTTTGGATTAAGTCTCTTGGCTATAGAGAGGAATTTTGGTTGCTTGACTGTGACATAAAAAGACCCTTTTCCTCAGGGCCACTAATAAGCTGCAGTTTCTTCTGCAACTATTTCTCCAAATGAAACACTTCTCNAGTAACTCTGAGGTACAGTTTTTCTTCACCAATCTTGAAGCACTTAACATGATCAGAGTTATTTGATTTTTATTAGTAATAGTCTTTTCTTTGTAACTAATCGTTATACACAAAAACGCAATAGACACATCTGTATGGAAGCTCGTAACCGGTAAATTGAGTTAGATAGTGTATAAGAGTTGACATTGTCCTTAGCTACGAAAGTCAAAACAAAATAGACCAGCTTGTAGAGACTGAAATTCTACAACTAACGATCTGTCATTGATATTTTTTGAAAACATTTTTTGGTTAAAAAACTCAAAATGCGATTTTTGAAAATTTTCATACACGCGGTGTGAGTGTAGGTTGATGTGAGTATAAACACAATACAAACCATTACCCACGCCCTGATTTATTTTATATTAGTTTATTAATATGTAAATAAACATATTTCGATTGAATGTAATTGTGTCTGACTCATTTAATTTAATTTAAGAAAGAATTAAAATGAAATATTGACAAAAATTTCGTGCATATGTTAAGTTGATGCAGGAATAGTTTAAAACAACGTTTAATTCGAATCTAAACAACGAAATTTCAATATCCTATTTTTTTCTGATTTTTTACACCTTTTCCTGTATTTTTAAAAAGTTTGATCCTGTGCTAATTCCTACATTTTCAAAAACTTGCAATCCGAGGCCAGGTCTATCATTCATTTGCGTCTTTTGCTATTATCTTGAATGACTATTTTCCTAGCATTGCTTTTTATTGTTTCTTTGCTGATTCTTTCTTATTATTTTTACTCGACATTTTCTAGAAAATTATTTTCCGCATTTCTGTTTTCAGTGTTGTAATATATTCGTTGTTAAGATTTTTTCTCGTAACACCAATATCTCATTTGAACTTTATAGATGATAGGCACATGATCAAAAGACCTAAATCAATAATATACAGCTGTAATATGAAAATCTACTTCATTTCTGTTATTACGCTCCTGGAATCGTGCGTAAAAGGATGGTGAAAGCATGGGTCATAAAATAAGTAGAACACAACAATGTATGTATGCGTAACATGAACAACTAAAAGTACTATCGAATTTTTATTTAGTCGAACACGTGTTAGCTTTATTATGTGTTATTTTGTAAAAAATTGAATGGTTTTCTTTGAGTATTCATGGATTTTTCATCTACTAAAGTAAATAAATAGTATGAAAGCATTTATAAACGACTCAACACTGTTGGGGTTGGATTTTAATCAAGAGCTGTTGAAAATTTTCGTCGAAATACACTTCCTAATAAGTAAAGTAAGTCAATTACAATTTCAGAAATAAAAAATCTTGATCACATTTAGATAGATAATTATAAGTGAATCTACGGGCGTATTCATCATCATTCGATTTAGAATGGATTCTTTCATGTAAATTAGTATTTAGTTAAACACTTTTGCTAAACAATTTTCAACTATCAACTCGTTAAATATTTGTTCTAATCACTAATTATTGAATTTAATCAATGACGATCTTTAAAATTCCAATGATTAATTATGAAATAATTTTTTTGCAACAAATCTTACATTTTTTTATATTCCATATTCAAAAACATTAGTATTCAAGATAAAAATACTTCCGACATACACTTGGATGCATCCAACTTACTAGCTTCTTTCGTCACTTAGATGATTCACAGGTAGATTTTTTTCATGAAATTTGGTGAGTGTGTGCTTGAAAATAATGCATGATGGAAAAAAATAGTAAAATGTCTGGTCAAGTTGAAATTATTTGCATACTGTTTGAGTATTTCTGCGAGTTTGTAGAACGAACGAAACAGGAGTGAATCATATGCATGACTAACGAAATCTCGCATTTACTTTTGTCTCTTCCTAAGTATATTCATCTATGCTTACTAATTGAGAAGTATCCTTTATTGAGTACACAAAACAGAATCCGCATTAGTTCACTGAAAGCCTCGTAAAAGCTATAAATTATAAACCTATGTGGACGTCATCGGTTTGAGGAAAATATTTTTTTAAAGATTGATGATGTATGCAAGTAGAAACAAGAACGAATTTTAGCCTAATCAGTTGCTTGCGTAATTTTAAAAAAGAAAAACTATTTACTAATGCGAATAAACTCGAAAGTATCTACCGGTGTAGATTAACTAGCATGAGGGTGTGGATGTGTAGTTCTCTTTTACACCCACACCCGCACCCAAATTCGGCGATCGAATAACTAACCAGTGTTCATTTTATTCCTGCATAATTAGAGTGCGATTCTACTTTGTGAACATCGATCACTATCATTTTGATCTTTGAATATTTAAATATCGATTTGAAATTATATTATAAGAGGAAGCTTGCCATCAAATATATGCGGAGTTATGCATAGGAGAACAATTAGAAGTGCTTTGCGACGAATATAGTTTAGGATTTTAAAATGCATAGTGAATCGCTTTTTTATCGTATCCATTAAATACATTGTATCTTCTTCGTTGAATATCAAAAGGAGAGTTCTTGTAAAATCATATCGAATATTATCATTTCACCTATAATCAGTGACTAGGTGAAATAATTGTGAGAACAGCTATTTGATATTTTCTCATATTGATTTCACATAGTACAATACTTGTTTATTAAATATTCCTATATACCATAAGATGAAAAATCTTGAGTTTCTTGATCTGGTCAAACTCACAAAATACTGAAACTCTTTTCGCAATTTTCAACCGATAAAATCAATTTAATTTTTTTCGATTATAAAAAAAAACAACATTTCAATCAACATGTCTCCAGTAAAAATAATAAAAGGCAGTAACACATATTTTAGTCGTCATCTGAACTATTGTAAAGATCACCATTTTCACTACTGTGTGTCTCGTTTACTGTACCATCACCATCTATACTTGAACAAGAAGAAATAGCGTAATTTAAACGCTCATACATAATATCTGCTGTTGAATAAGCGGGTAAATCAATAGTAAAAAAGCACGTATGTGACCCTAAAATAGAAGAAGCGAATTTTATAATCTTTATATTGTTTTAGATTTTATGCAAAGCATTATGATTCTGTTTCAGCCTATGACACTGAACCCTTTTGAATATCTCATTTTCTAACTTAATAGACTAATGTCAACAGAAAATTTTCTAAGGTTTGATATCAAAATCTCGAAGTTTGTACTTTTAGAGTCTTACTGATTATTGCAGCAATGGGATACTTGTATTCGATTTGAAAAGAGCGGTGGCACTTTAACTTTACTTTAAAAATTAAAGTTTAAAGTAGACTTTAAACTTTAAGCACTTTTTTTTAAAGTTCAAAGTTAAAGTGCCGCCGCGATTTGAAAACTTGTCTCGAAAGGGTAAAAATGGAACGACTTGAATACTCTATTTATTTTCAATAGTAAAGAAAATTTTTGCTCAAATTCAATTGGTTGCGACAATACATTTTCCTTCTAATTCGATGCAAGGAAATCTATTATTATCGTCTAATGTAAGAACAAATCCTCTGCCTTGCGAACTAATCAGAGACTTTCTTTTGTACAAGTCAAACATTACTTTTGGTCACCATTCAACTAATAGTAGAAACACCCAATATAAATTAAATTCATGACGAGTACTATCAAACTACTTGCTAACTAGCTGAAAGCATCTATATCTGATTGACTGTCATCTATTACAGTTTTAAATGTACTTACTTGGAAGTGTTTTATCAACTTCGCCGTCGTAAATATCGAATTCACTAATACAGAATTTCATCTCAAAATCTTCGTCGCGAATCGGTAATGTACTTCTACCCCAAGCGAATATCAAAAGTGCTTTCTTCTGATCCTCATTAAACATTTCGTTTAGAACTTTCCAAAACCGTTGAATCGGCGGCGATTCTTCACTGTAGCAACCTCCATAACAAACATTTCGCTGTAAAAGTTCTATATCAATACGATCTTTTCCGCATGTTGCTTCTTCAAGTTCATTGGCAGTAAACAAACTTAAATAATAACATGGAACAATATTATGCAAACCCTGTCGAACAAAATCAATTTGTCGATTGAATTCATTCAGACGATATTGTCGATAGTATTTACAATACTGTTTAAAATTTTCTACTGTAATTGGAATATTCGAACCATCGCGAATCAGTTCATAGGTTTGTCCCGATGAGCTAACAACATCAAATCGTAATTCACTCATAATACTACTAAATAAGGAATCAATATCATTGTCAGCATCAGCAGCAATTACTGATCTTATTTGTTCAATATTTTTTTCGGCTTCGTTAATAATTGTAAAACTTTGCGAATCAATAGCTTCAATATCCTCAACAGTAATCGGTTCATTTGATAATTGTTTCCATACTAAACTTGGAAATTTTACATTTAAATAGTGTTTCCTTCTTATAGCCATGCCGAGTAATTGTCCTACAAAACGATATTGTTTTTTAATTGTATTCTCTATTGATTCATGTGGTGGGAAAACATTTGGAATCCAACAATCTCGATTTAAACCGCTATTCGTACGTCCGTTTGGACATAAAATAAATAATGGTAATCTCGTCGAACATATATCCGAACAAATACGAGTAATGGAATCACGATACGGTCCGCCATGATCTGTACTATGCATTCCAATATATTGTGCATGCCAAAGTTGTTCAGTGGGTCGTCGAAATATAATATGTGCATTGTTGCGCATTTGCTGATAAGCTTGATAGAACATTGTATTTTCGCTATTGCTAATATCTGTACTCGCTTTCAATGTATCAAAATTAACTAAAGTCCACTCAGTATTTTGATCAGATTCTGTACAGTCTAAAGATTCTTGAAATAATCCAAATTTTGTTGCCGATAATAAGTAAGGTTTTATTATTCGAATACGATCAGTTAGAAAACTTTCTCCTAATGGCAAACTAAAGTCGACTATTGAAAGAGTTTCTGTAAGCAATGTATTGAATGAATAGAAAAATTGAGCACGAATTCGAATGCAATCAGCTGGAATATTTGATAATGATAGATGATTTTTAAAAAATGTTGAATCTGCTGGTGATTCTTTCGGTAGTTTTTCAATGAATTTTGAAAATGAATCATTCACTAACAGTTCATTGTTCATGAAGTTGATTAGATCTTGATCAGCGATGGTATTGAAATGAGTGCTCGAATTAGTAAAATCTTCTTGACTTATTTTATAATTATCGGATTTTAGAAGAAATTGTTCAGGTAGGAGTTTTTCTTTTTTTGGATCAGTCCAAGTATTAATAACATCAATGATCGTATATAAGTTTTGAATATTTTCAGGAAGTTTGGTTTCAATAACTTTAATTTTTCCACTATTTTCATTGGACAGATGTTTCAGTTTTGTTATTAAAATAAATATAAAGTCTGCTAAAGCTAATTGAAGATGTTTTAATGAATAATTGCTCGGTGATGCTGCTTTCGATGATAATTCGATGAGTAATTGAAAGAAAAATTGTTGAATTTCATTATTTAATATCAGCTGTTCACTTGTTTGAAGCAAACTATTGAAGAGAAAAATGAAAGCATAGGATAGAAAAATTTGATTCTCAATACACACCAAGGGGAAAAAACTGATTTCTTGATTTCTGTGATTTCTCCTGATTTCTAGTGATTTCCATCGCAGGAAATCAGTTTTATATGTAAAAGTCACATTGCCGAAAGTTGTTGAAAATGTTTATAAATGAATAAAATCGATGAGAAATCGATGGAATTTAAGGATAGTCACCGAATTTGAGGATCCTCATAGAAAATTAGAAAATCAAAAAAATCGCCAGAAATCACTAGAAATCAATATGTTCTTTTTTATTGTATATTTGGAGAATTTTTGTAATCTGAAATGATTTCTAGTGATTTTCAGTGATTTCTAATGGCTTCTCATGTTTTTCTAACAGTCAAAATCGATTTTCAAGCATTATTTTCGTCCGACCGCCTTTTAATGATTTTAAGTGATTTCAGGCACAATAAATCAGTTTTTTCCCCCTTGATACAGACGATCCTTGCTTTAATTACTACTTGCTGAAATAGAACGTAGACCTTAAACTATTGGATAAGGCCTCACAATCTCTATCGAAGAGTTAATAAAAAAAAATAACAAACTGCTATTTGTCAACTCTATAGCTATCGATACCAAGATTTGAATACGAAATCATCGTCGCTAAACCTTAATGTCTATCTTAAGAAGAATGCCGGCTTACGCAGTAAATAGTTGAATAATCGCTATTTTCGATTGATGTGTCGGAACTAATAAGAATAAATCAAAGGTCAGATTAATTAATTGTGTAGGAAATAATAATGAAATAATTGATTCGATTTGATTTCGCTCTAAAGATGATCTAGCTTTTATTAATTCCATGAAGAACTTGAGAACTTTTAAAACAAAAGTGAAATCTGGTTGTTGTTCATTGATCGATGTTTTTTCATTAGAATTTTGATCAAATAAAGATGGTTTTGATACCAATTGAATCGACTGAATAAATATATGCTTTTGCAAATGATAAAATAATGGAGATTTACTCTCCAGTAAATGTTCATCAATGGCAAATTTCGATTCCAATAAGTTTTTCATTTCACCTTTAAGGATTGAATTGATTAACAAATTGATGCGATCATCTTTTTCATCGATATCGATTTGCATCGAATCCAATAGTTTCAACAATTTAATAACAAATGGAAAATCACCAAATTTTTCTAAAGGAAACAAACTTGTCTGATCATAGAGCCAAAGTTTAATCATATTAAGAATGGTGTAACGTGCATAGATTGTTGTCAATCCATGTTCGCAATCAGCACGAGATATTAACGACTTTTTTGATGAAATATTTTTATCTGAACCTTCGGATTTTTTACTTGTCTTGGATTTTTCTTCGACTTTATTGAAATCAAATAAATGATATTGACTATTTTGATCAATTTCTATTGACGATCTATCGAGAATCCATTCATTGATATTCTCATCAATATTTAAATGTTGAACAGATGCAGAAAACCATTGACTATCTAAGTGTAATTCAAAGTTTTTGCTATTATTTAAAGTTTGCAATGCTTGTGAAGAAATCGATTGCGTGAAAACATGTTTTGCTAGGTCTATTATAGATTGATTTGTATTCAATTTTGAAGAGTCGATTAAATCTTTTAAAGCTTGTACATCATTCAATCGATCTAATTTTGATAAAATTGTCCAATAACGCTTTCGCTCGTTTTCAAGATCTAACTTTATGAATTGGTCTTTTTGTTCGTATAAAATCTTATGAATTATTGGAATATCCGTTGTATTGTATTGTTTTATAACTGATTCGATCCATGCTTTCTTATAGCCCATTGCTGATAAATTTGTTCCAAGAATTGAAATCGAGGGCGTGATCAATGATGACGAATCATGTTGATCTATTGGTATTGATTGATTGAGATACGTGATGGATTTTAATGATAATCGAACGGTGCATTCGCTTGTTGTGTTTTTCTTTAGGTCTATTTCTCTAAATAGGTCAATTCGATTTGATTTTATGTGATATTGATCGCCCGAGATTTCGATCTTGATTTCTAAATTTTTATTTAAGTAAATTTTAACAGCTTTCTCTTGAACTGATATGAATAAATTAACATATTCATTAAGAGCAACAGTTGATACGCTATTAGTTACGATTCCATTACCATCCAGACAAAGTTTACCTTCATGTGTTATGTAAAGTTCGTATTTTGGATTGAATATAATCAAAGTTAATTTTTCACTCGCGAGTGGCCAATTAGAAATAGAAACGTTAAGAACAATAGTATATTCATTCCATTCTTCAATTGATTTATCTAAAACCAGATATGTTTGATTTCCCAATAGTTCAACAACTGAATAGTCCATATGGTTGTTTGTTTTAAAATATTTTGATTCGTTATCATCTGCTTGCATTTTCCTCTTCGTCCAAATGTCTTCGTTGAAGGGTTCATCGAGTGGAATAAGACATTCATCTGTAAAATTTGTTTGATTTTTCGAAAATGAAATTGCATTTGCTTGTTGACGATGCTCTCTCAATCGTTGATTTTCAACAGCGATATAGAAGAGACCATAAGTAAACAAACGGCGAATATCTCCTTCGGCAAGAGCATATTTCCAAATAGCAAGATTTCTTATTTTAGCAGCAATAGTTGGTAAAAGATTTAAATTTAATTTTTTAATTGTTTCACGTTGAAATGCATCAATGAATAGTCGACATTTATTATTGATATAAACTTTAATGTTACGTTTTTTTGCTAGGAAAACAATGGTGCATCGCATAGTTTCATTAGTTATATTTACTAGTATTTCTGTTGAGTCGATTTTGAATAATAAAATATCAGATTTTTCATTCGATGTTAATATTTGAAAATCAAAACTGACTGTCAACGATGTCATATCAGCATTATCGATGGATAATGGAAAGCCAGTACTTTGTTCGGGTAAAATAAGATGATGATTGTCAAATGAAAATTTGTTTTCAAGATGATGTTGATACATAAAATCACGTAGAAGAACAACGGATGAGTTTGTTCGTGTTGAATACACGAAAGCTTCTGGATTTTCACCAATTAAATAAGCGCTAAATGGATAATCGACAATAGAATTTTCTGTAAGAACATATTTCGGTAGTAATAAAGGTTTATAACCATTGGGTAATGGGCAACTTTGCATATCTTCTGGGCTAAATATCAATTCACAATATATGGATGGATCACTGCCATATTGCATAGTAACACCAGGAAAAAACGTTGTTCTTGGTCCATTGGGTAATAAATTACATGTTTTTGTTGACAATGGAACAAATGTATCGTGTTGAAAAGCTATACCTAAGTATTTTCCATTTAACCAGAATTTAATTTTTGTATTTAGCCCATCGATTTCAATTCCACAGCCACAAACGTCGTTTTCACTCCAATGAGTGTTATCATATTGACCATAGAATCCTTCTTCATAGAAGAAAGCAGCTCGTGATCCATCATACGACCATGAAAATCGATCGTCACCTATTCCACATCCTATACTCGGCGAGAAACCATTCGTTGCCCATCCTATTTGAACAACTCCGCCAACTGGTAATCGAACACAAAAATACCAATTTCCTTCGCTTAATTGTAAATTATCAGCAATAAACGACGGAAAACTGACTCGTGCAGTTTGAGAAGTAGGTGCTATTTTTCCACGAAATCGATGTTTCGTTCCACATTCTTGAATTGCATCTAGAGATACAGAATGGAGTGGCGCTGGAACGATGACAACTTCATTCTTTCCAGATCGACCTTGTTTGACAAAATCCATTTCAATTTCTGATGCATACGATTTCCATGCACTGGATTTCGATATAGGTTTTGACAGATTGTTCATTATTAATTCATCAGGTTTGAAGTCATCCGTATTCCATATAGTATATAGAGAATCGTCGTCATTGCTTGTTGATATCGAATGATCTAACACGTCCTTGCTTTCATCTTCAGTCATAGGTTCGCATATTTCACCTGTGTCTAAAGTCAAAGAATATCTTTCTAAATTCTCTTTAGTAAATAAATCTAAATCGGGCGATTGCTGACGAATTTTTTCTAAAGAATCACATACACATAGTTTAGCAATCGTAGATGCATATGGTTTTTTCATGAAAATTTCAGCCAATTTCCTATCATTTAATATATAATATAAGACCGAAATCGAACGACGTTTTAATTCTAATAAAATCAATGATTGACTTGTTGATGTATCAATTTGAATAAAATATCCTAAAACATCCAGAAATGATTCTTCTAAATTTGATAGATTTGGCGGTGAAACATTGACTTCAGATTTCAATTTATCTGTCGAAACAGTTTCCGTTTGATGAGTTTGAAAATATTGAATTAGATAATATTTTTCTGTTTCACCAAAATTTGAATCAATTTCAACAATTAATGCTAATGACGATTCATCATTTAGTTTTTTATCGGCATTAACTGTTACAACCGAACCTAATCGCAACGGTTCAATATATTCACCTAATATACATAATGCTGCTAGAAGTTTATTCATTCGTTCGGACTCATTAAGTTCGATTGATTCCAGATTTAAATATAATTTTACAGAATCCAATACTAATTTAGTTGCTATAATTTGCCACGACGAATCCAACGACATTATTGTTCGATACATGTAGATTAATTCCGCGAGCAGCTCTTGTGAAATTTTATTTTCACCAATTGAATTCAATACATCGGCTAAGAAGTCTTTAATGAGCTGTTTCGATTGATCATCTACAGTATCTGGTATACGGGGAATTAAATAACCCAACAATTTTATAGTAAGTACACGCGTAAGATTCAATTGACTGTTATGATAAATGTTAAGTAATTCTCTAAGATAATCAATATTTGCGCAAACCATTAAAATATGTTTATAATGATAAGTACATTGAAGTAGAAGAACTAAATATTGACTTTTATAAAGTTCGATTTCATGTTTATGCGAAACGCTCGATTCGTCATTATCATCGTCGCTTTTTTCATCTGCTTGAATAAACCAACAGTTGGTAATATTTTTTAGAGAAATTTCCTTTCGTTCTTGAGAATCTATTGCTAATTCTTCGTTGGATTGTTTTAAATCTTTCAATTCGTTTAAAATTAAAGTATTAAAAACTAATTTTTCCTGTTTTTCTAATATTTCATTTAATATATCTTTTTGTCTTTCAATTTCAACGTTTCCACATAATTTAAAAATATATAAACGAAACCAATTAAATGAAATAAATTTTAAATCTAACGAAGTCTCACGTTCAGAAGTTTGATTAAAGCTAACAAACGATTTAAATAATGTTTGAACGAATTCATATTGATATAATTGACGAAGATCGATTGTTTCATAGGGTAAATTGAGTAAATAAAAAAGTTTTTGTAATAAACTATTCGATTTGAAACATAAGGATAACACAAGTTTAATAATTGAATAATAACTACTACTGATTTCTTCTTGTAATTGGTTATTCGATGCCGGAATATTTTTCAGATAAGACCATTCTAAATCATTTTCTACTAGATATGGTAAATAGATCGATACAATTGTTTGATGCTGATTATTATTATTATTTTCATTGAGAACATTTTGTAGAAATGTTCTAATAAATCGATAGGTAATCAATCTTGTAACAGCTCGTTCTTGTTGACGGCGAAGACATTTTTCTATTTCGTCAATTTTCGATTGTTTCTCCTCGTTGCGTATTGACGATGAGATTTTATGGCAATCCTCATAAATAAAATGATCAATTGCTTGATGTAATAAACTTTCGAAATTGCATTTCTGTTCGTTTAATTGTTTCTTTCTAAGCATAATCTTTTTAAAACGACAACAAGCTTGAAGAAGATTTCGAAGTAATTTAATAACATGCTTTGCTTTTGTCCATCGTGAATGCTGTCGTTGATAACGGAGCGTATAATCTGGTACCATATTTATGATTATCGACGGCATTTTTTCATTTATAATTGGTATTAAACTACTTTCTTTTACGGACGACAAAAGAAATAATGTTTTCATTTTAATTTGTTTTAGAAGTTCATCACAATCGCCACCTTGTGCTTTAACGGTAGAAAATAGCGTTAAAACCTGATTTGCATATTCATAAATCGATAGCAGCTCATTGTGTGGATTCGTTTGATCTGTTCTTGATAATTCGTATTTTGCAAGATTTATTCGACGATAAAATTTTATATAAACAGCAAATACAGCAGCACAAGCATCGTGAGCTTGTTGTTCAATTGAGTTTTGTAATAAACGTTGTTTGTGTTTTATAGACATTTGCAATTTTGACATTAATTTTGCACCGTCATCAATATTATTATAAATTGAGATTAGAAAATCTTTATCATCTTCTGTCTCATAGACGGATGGAAATTTACTATAAACGGCAAGATTCGAAGTTAATAAAGAATTATTCTTATCGTCAATGTATCCACCTGCGAAAATGGCTAATTTTAATTGATTGTTATGTTTTATTTCGAGAGAATCTTGCGGTGAACCAATGATTAAGAGATGACTCATTTTACCGAGGATATAACAAATAAAATCACGATATTCATGTTCGAGATTTTTTAAATAATATTCAGCTAGTAAAGGTAAAACAGCTAAAAATATAGGTTGAACAATTTCATAAACAAATATTTCGTCAAGTTTTGTCATTGAACACAATCCGATAAGAATCGAGTTGAGTAGATTATTTACATGAGGCACTTTTGGAAGACAATTTTTAAACATATGAGTAAGATATTCCGTAATAAGAGAAGATAATGAAAGTTCATCGTTCGGTAAAGTTTTATTTTCACAGCGATGAATTAATCGTGATAAGAGGCTTTGCTGAAATGAAAGTAGAAGTTTTTCTATTAATAATTTTTGTTCAGCTGGTCTATTGAAATAGAGATCAATGAATGAATATAAAACTTGGATTAGAGAATTTCTTTTGTTTTCATCACACAGCGTGTCGATCCAATTTGTTAAAATTTCGTTGTTATTTAATTCAATTAAAAATTGTTGGGTCAATATCGGCGATTTATTCTCAATAATATACTGATGAATTAATGAGATTTTTTCAGTTAATATCGATGTTTGAATATTAATAATATTAATAAGAGCTTTTGATACTTCTATCGACATATTGAGTTGTTCGGAACTTTCACTACAGGCTAATTTAAATAATAGGTTAAACCATTTTTTTAAGTCATCATCAATAATAAACTTTGATAAATCAATATTAGTATTGTCGGTTTTGATATCAAATAAAATTTTTAGGTGAGCTGAAAATAATCTTAAGCATAGTGTTAGAATATGCTTGATTGTATTACTCGATTGTGACGATGGCAATGTTGCTGCTAATTGTTCGATAATGTTGAATAAGGTTTTAAATGTACTTGGATGAAATTCACACGAAAATGAACTAAGTTCGATTTCTTCAGTGAGCAAATTTGCTCGACTCTCAATATCGATATGTGATAAAATAATCGACGAAATAAATTGCCCGGTGAATAATTGTTCATTCAAATTTGTTAGCTGTGTATTAGGAAATGAACCGATAGATTTCAAGTAATCGATTGAAATAGTTTCTAAAATTTAATATTACACATGTTAGGAAAGTTTTCGAGAATCTAGAGATCAATAGTCGTTTTCTACCAAGTTCTTTACCATAATTTATTATAGGAATGTCAGGTTTGTAGATTTACTTCTGTCATTAAATAAGGACATTGAGTCTTCTGTTTTATGTAGAATATTTTTCGGGAGAATAACTGAAAAATTAATTCAATTGTAAAATATATCTTTTCGTTACAGAATATCAGTATGATCGAGGCCAATTCCTTTACTATTAGGTGTTCAACCATGATAGTGATCACATATGGTGATATTTCTTCTCAGATATAAACAAAAGGTAAAATTGTTTTGTTACCTGCTGTTTCTTCGCTACTAGAAGTTTGCTTTTCTGCATCATTGAGAGTCTCTTCAAGGCCGTTATTTAATTGTATGAATAAGCCTTGCACATTATAAATATCAGTTGTGTTAAATATTAATTTATTCAATAACGATAAGATATCTTTGAAAGATCCTTTTGCAATAGAAAAAGCGAGTAAAATTATCGTCGCTTGCTTTGAAACAATCGAATCTTCTGTCAAAGATAATTCATGAATATAATTTATCAAAGGTTTCAATGATTTGAATAAGAAAATGTTTGCAGGAGACAAACACTTCATTGGAAATTGTTGGCATAATTCACCGGCTAATGTCAGTATATGATGTACAATGCTTGGATCGTTTTTTTCGACTGATTTAATTAACACCAATAAGATTGAAGTTAACGATTGAATAGCTAAATATGACAATTGTTTCGACAAATATTTAGCTTTTTGACTTTTTCGATCTTCAGTTTTAGTAGACGATGAGGTCGCATGGCTTGATGAGTAGTCAATAAATGAATATGCAAGAATAGACGTGTTGTCATTGCTGTCATTTTTAAGTTTCTCCATTAAACATTTTTCTAGAGATTGTTTATATGTCAAGTAGTCGTTAATGTCTTCCATTAGTTTTTTATTCTGATCAGACAAAATAGTAAAAACATCGCTGGTAAGTATGTCATTTATTTTAGTATTCATCGCTTGCCATTCAATTAATTTCGCCAATAAAGCCAAATCATTACGAATTTGCTTCACGGATTCGGTGTGCACATTGAGAATTTGATGACCAATGTTGAGATCAGACACGGTAATATTTCTACCAGAAGATTTTGATGGTAAAAAGAAATTAATATCATCTTTACAAGCAATTGATAATATTGTTTCGGAATCAACTTGAATTTTATCATTGATATCTAGATGAACTTTGAATAGTTGTTGTCCCATTTCTAGAAATATCAAGTAAAATATACATTCAATTGCCCTGTGGAAATTTCTTTACTAAAAAATACTAAGAAAAAAATACAAGTTTCCATAAAAGTGTTATGAAAAATGAAAATTATTTGATCTTAAATACAATTGATTGATGCAAACTAAAAACTTACTCAAGATATCAACCGTGTTATTTTATACCCTTTTTTGCTAAGTAAATATTTGATTTGAATATACATTTAAAAATTAATCTATAAAAAATGTTAACACTTCTGAAGATTATCAACAGTAAAGCAGCTTAATTCTTTTAAAGATACTTTTTTATAAGTCATATTAAACTCTCTTAATCTGGATTGATATGCGTTCAGACACAGTTCATCCGGAATTATTCCAAACTATAAAATTCCTGTTCATTCAAGACTATTCTCATTCTATCAGCCATTCTGAGTGGTAAATAAATTTTTTCTACTTGGTTTTTCGATATTTTACTTGTTGAGCGATGAACACTTATCTATAGATAGACGCTATAAACTATAGGAGCTTTTCAAAGTTTGAATTCGAACTTATTCATACTGTATAAAAATAAACTACTAACGTAAGTATCACAGATGAGTGTAAACGATCTGTGCATGATTGCAATCTCAGCTCAAAACTCAATTATTCAGGATCTCATTGATTCTATATGCTCATAGCTCAATTAGTACAGCTAGAAAAGTTAAATATGGACAACATTTGTCTTTACTACGCGTCACGAATGAGCGAATGACAGCAGTTTAGAAGGAAAATAAACTTTACCATTAGAATTCGTATCTTGTGACGTCTCTAATATTGTTTGAATGTTCTCACGGTTTATTTTGGGATTCAAACTGAATTGTCATCAAAACCTTACAGCGATTTGCACAGTCTATATTGGCAAAGAATTAAATTGAATAGTTATCTCGTGTGATGATAATCGCATGTGAACAAAAAACGCAACAGTCAGACGGCATGGATTTATGCTTTCAATCTAATTACACTATTTCACACTAGAGAGGAGATTTTCAATGATGCTCTTATTCGAGAATGTGCCTGAGAGTTGATATGACAACGCACAAAGAACACAATTAGACACTTACATGATTATCAATCCGTGAAGACGGCGTAGAAAATAAATATTTCTCTTTGAAATATTTTTGTCGCGCAAGTTACAAAAGAAATCTGTTTTCATCTGTAAAATAAATTAAAATAGTAAACAGAAAGTGAATATTCGCCTTTTCAAGTGATTTCATAGGCTTTTACTCATAATGAAAGTGGATGTCTGTGATATTTTCTAAGCGACCATGAAAAAAAAACTCAAATGGAAGCCACAAATAGAAAGACTATAGAAATTTTCATGTAATTCTGTTTGATTGGTGGAGCATATTTACAAATCGAGCAAGTCATGTCCTGAGTCGAATCAAAACTCAACATAAATTTTATCGTTAATTCTAACACAACAAGGGCAAAGGTATGCGAACACCATTGTGTATCACATGTACGTGCGTTTGGTGTTTAATTTAAGTATAGCATTCAACAAAATATTATTTTTACTTAATGGAAAAAATAAAAGGTTAGTTAATTCGATCAAGGGAAGCAAAATAAAGAAAAAAAACCAACCTCCTGTTCGTAGCTTTTAAATACGAATGAGAGAAGAACGTGCGATTACACCTATTTGTTGATCTCCTTTTTGCTGTTCTTGCAGTTGTCGTGGCTTGTACTCGTAATGTTGCTCGTTTCTCTTCGTCGCCTTATGTTTTAGACGGCAAAAAATTCAATAGAACATGGTCATGTGCGGGCGTTTAACGGTAGTAAAATGACTCTTTATAGCTTTAAAACTGCAATACTTTACCATTATCTTAAAATTTTCCTCATTTGTTCGTGAAAATGTAGGATCCTGAAGCTGTATTCTAGAGAAAATCTCTTTCTGAGAAAAATCGAGTGGGTTTTTTTACATTTTTATTATTCGAGAATAATTTATATAAATAAGAGCGATAAACTTTTTTTTTTAATAAGGATGAGAATGATGAAATTAAATAACTTACAACGTCCAACACAGCAATATTAGAAAATATGTTGCTCCTGTAAAAACAAATAAAATGAACGAAAATGTAGTCATTAGAATAGAGTGAGCATTTAATTTACTAATGTTCCTTGATGAGATAAGGTAATGTTGTTTTTGTGAGAAAATTATTCTTCACTGTTTAAAAATTTGGCGTACCGCATTTAGCAGAAGACTTTACAATTTTTTCTTTCATAGCTGTGCATTTTTGTTATTCTAAAGAATTCGAAGATGTCTCATACCCAACAAAATGCAGGAAATGTTTTCATTTGTTCTGAGAAAATAGAACATTTTGAAATATCTACTAATAACCTTTATAATAAAAAGACTCCGGCAGATATCAATGTCAAATAGAAAACTATTGATTCTATGATATGTACATCGAAGGTATCGACTGACGAACTCTTTGTTTTATACACCTAACATCAGAATTATGAAATGAAAAGAATCTATTTTCCTAGTCTCCCTGCAAAGGCGTAGGAAACATCCTCTCTTGCATGTTTTTCTAAAATAAACTTCGAACTATTTACTACATAATGTGGCGCTGTTTACCAAAGTAATCAACGAAAGCGAAACAATTGTCAATAAAAAAAATATATTTTGTTATTGCTATACTCATAACAGCGAACAGAAAAATTTTGAAGGCCACCATAACACTTATTATTCTTCCGGCATATTTTTTTCTATATGCGTATATCGAATTCTATCTATGATTATTATTTTAGCATCTGGTACACGTGTAATATGATAATAACTGATCGGATACATTGAGAAGATTTGTTTTAGATAATTGTGATGATCTTGTTAAATGTTGTTTTCACATATAAAGTATAATGGTTCGATGAGAGGACTTGTTGATTAGAGTCAAAATGTGTCGCTTCTTTTCTGTTTTACTTGATCATCTTCATGGCCATCCTGACAGCAGTTGTTCTCAAGGTATTTTCTGTCTTCTACGGGTGATTTCATACGGGATGTCATTCAACAGACGAAACAAATGCATTAGTAAGTAGTCGGTATTTAGTTTCAAGTATCAATAATAGAATAGCATCGAGTTTAATGTTGTCTATTGACGGAATAAAAATGTTGTAATTATTTGTTGAAACAGAATAAATCACAAATATTTGTTATAAAATTTACACGTTCCTAAATTCTATATTTATTTGTAACATCGCTGTAACTGATAGAAGGATGAAAACGGTGAAATTTACTTTGGATTTATTTTCATGTACTTCATCATATTGATTAACAAATCAGCCAGCAAATAATTGCATGTTCACAATAAGAATATATTCTTGTCTTCATATAAGAAAAGATTAATGGGCTATGAATAGAAGGAAAGTCACTATTACTCTAGGGATTATCACTTTATGCATATATTTTTTTTATAAAAAAACCCATTTAGTGAATTTCGCTATCATCGAGGAAGTACATAATTTGCATTCATTGTTTTTGTTTCATTAGAAATAAGAATGCAAAAAAAAAACTAATAATGTATCACGTCGCGAACAGCCTTCACATGTTCTTCATTGGCGTGGAGACAAAAAATTAGCAAGGCGACGCACGTTTTACTTTTCTCTGTCTAACTATAGCAATTATAGAGCATCCATCTATCGGTAAAATATCTTCAGGGGGTGAATATTCATTGATAGGCTTTTTATTTATGCAATATTTCATCGATGTCATAACAAAAATATTTTTATTGACATAAAAATTATACAAAACGAAACTTTCTATAAATAAACAATCTATTATTTTAATTTCCATTGTAAGAAAATTTTGTTTTCGATACGCTGAATGGTATAGTTATCAATGAGTGTTTCCAGTTCAATTGTTCTTGCGATAGTTTGAATAATGTTTTCGTTTGCACTAGGAACATTAAGACATAGAAAACAAAGATTGGGAATGTGAGTTATTTGATTTGTCAACAGAAACGAGACGAACATTCTTAGATCTATGTTTAATATACAATCTACATCGAAATATTTCATACGTGGACAAAGATTGATAATAAACTGGATTTGCGATTTTTCAGTAATTTTATCGATTTTAACTTTTGTAATTTTGTTACTGAATGATAGTGAAAGATGTTGTTTTGTATCTGTAATAGATAAAAGTTTCGATTGAACCATTGATAAAGATGATATCTTTAAAGACTCAAGATTCGGTAGTAGGCCTAGAAGTTCGATGAGCACGGTAACAGACATGTTAATACAATTACTAATATTCAAGTGAGTAAATCGAATAGCATCAAAAATAGGCTTCCATATATCAATAGTACATTGAAATCGATGGGTAGCAGTAGTACAACCTTCTAGAGTAACCAGAGTGGAATAGCGATCCTTCTTTTGTTGACTAAGACCATAATAATTTTCTATCGACTTCTGATTAGAATATGTATCATGTCTCATATGTTCGTACAAATCGAACCATTCCTTTCTAGAGGAAAAGAAAAGCAGAAAGATAGACAAGTTTAACATAACAATATGTTCTCTGTGTACTTATGCGGATAAACCAAGAAAGTCATATCGGTATGATCGATTTTCAGTTCGCTGTACCATTTTCTTGCAAGCCAAAATGGTGAAGAAAATTTATTGATGAGTTCATGAGGTGAATCATCACTTGAAATATCATCGATACATTGATCACATTGTAAATAAATTTTTTTTAGACAAGGCATGCGGTTTTTAATCAATCGTTCCCATCGATCAGCATCAAGATAACCCATATAATAACATCCATTCACA
This sequence comes from Rotaria magnacalcarata, assembly GCA_900239745.1. Lineage (NCBI taxonomy): Eukaryota > Metazoa > Rotifera > Eurotatoria > Philodinida > Philodinidae > Rotaria > Rotaria magnacalcarata. The sequence goes on from OENM01000692.1 coordinate 26,818, forward strand.
CGTAATACTTGCAATTCACTTGTTAATTCTTTCATAAACGCTTCAAAGTCATCAAAATCAGTTTCAAAACAACCAATAGACATCAATGTCAAATGTGACATTTTTAATGGTGAATATCTTTTTACATCGGTCTCTGATTCGATCACTCGTTCACATCTTAGATGGCAAAGGTTGGGTAAATAACGAATCAACGAACTAAGTTGATCCAAACTACAACTATAGTCAATATTAAAGTATTTAATAGAACTGAATTTTTCATTAATAGTAATGGGCACATCTATTGATAGTTCTTCTGTGTAGGTTGCTAATGATATTTTGTTATATTTTAATGTTGGCAAAGAAAAAATCAGTCGATAAACGTCACCGAGATTACAATAATAATAATCTTTGTCGATTGTGATCGTCAATGAGAAGAGACGAGGCAAAGAATTTAAATAGAAGAGAATTAATAGAAGTTGTGGAATTTCGACTGAATGAAGAACAACAGATTCAAGACAGGCAAACGATGAATCAATAGTACACAAATGAAAAAAACTACTGACCATCGATTCATTTCTTATATGAAGTGACAGAAGACGATGTCTATTTGGAATGAGTAAGTGCCGACAGCGATCTGCCAGTACTGATTCTGATTGCGAATATAAATTCATTTTCAATCGATATGACGACGAGAATAAGAGATCTTGAAAACGAATGTTAAGAGTCGAAAATGCTTTATATACATCACAGGTATCAAGATAGTCGAAAATTTCGTAGAAGATCTCATTGGCCAAGTGTTCTAAACACGCTTTCGATGAGCTAAAAGAAACCCAAATAAAGGAAAAGCCGTTTGAAAATCATAATTTTTTCTTACACATTTTCCTCAAGTTCCACTGAAATAAGATATGAAAACTAATTAGAAATATTGTTGGCTATCATAATACATACCTCGTGGCCTTTTTATATTCGTATCGGTCGCTTGAATAAAATTCAATTGTCGTTTGGTTTGAATCATGCTGATTTATTTCATGAAATCTACCTATAAAATTTCATGTAATAAAGCTCATTATACACTGTAATTCGCTTTTCTACTCGTTAGATTTTTTATTTATTTCTATCATGTAGCTACGCTAGTAGATACTCACTTGAAACAAGCAAAACAGTATTTCAACGTGCGCATTCGAGACACACTACACTCCGCGATACAAAAAAAAACACGCCTCATTCTTTTCTTTCTCTATATTGCATTTTTCGGTTCGTTGCCTATCAGTCGGTAGGAAAAAGAACGCGTGGTGACTCACTGTACTGGGGGAAAACCAAAAAACAAGCAAGATTGATTCCCAACATCGGATTTATTTTAAATCGACCAGAATATGGAAGAATTGAGTTCTCAACGACTCCTTGGGAATAATATAGACTTAATCACCGAATAATTATATTAGCAGATAAACGTTATTGACCGTAACCTTGACTATTTCTATTGATGAAAGGAACCAACGCGATACTATTTTCTAAGATTTAGAACAATTTTGTTTTCTCAGATAAGAACATCTCGAATGTTGGAGAAACAACGATTCTCAATTGATAATAAAAGTAACGAAATACACGACTAAATATTTACATGTTGATAAAACGCTTTTTCTTGATACTTATGACACACAAATATCTAAATGAAGAAAAACCATTCACCTTTTATGTTGTCACAAACAAGGATGACTAAAAATGTTTTCAGCAATGTTGGAAAAAACAACACTTGCGCGAAATGGTTTCGAGGAAATATACAAAAAAGCTTGTTAGCGCAGCCCCTTTGGGACTAAAATGTGGAACTCACATAAAATCCTATAGGCTTACGAAAACAATTCAAAATAGTTCATCTGAAAAATCTATCTTGATTTCCAAAACCTAATTATAATTAGGTCATTACCTATTTGCTTATGTTTGTAATGGAAGATTAATTGTTAGCTCTTATATTTAGCAATGGCAGAGACTAGTTTCTATGGTCCGTAATGGTACCCTAAGCTGGTTGCTATAGTCTGTAATGGGCCAGCATTGCTTTTTTCGTGTAGTCTGTAATTAAAAAAGCTGTTAGCGCAATCTTTCTGGGATTAAAAATGTAAAACACGACATAATCACTGCAGGAAATCACATGTAGAAGGTGTATTCAAGGGAGTTCTTTGTTGATTTGGTGAGACAGCTCGTTTGGCGCTACCAGTGATGATCTAC
>OENM01000692.1:41772-54565 GCA_900239745.1 Rotaria magnacalcarata
TGTCACCGGTCGTTATAATAAATGAAACAGGAATAACTACGACAGGTTCACTTGATTCAACTTGTTCAAATGAATAGAATAGCAAAAGCATTGAAAAAAGTTGATTTTCCAACTCCAGTTTCACCAAACAGAAGTATATTAACAGTATCATCTATCGGTAATACCTCTGATGGTGGCAATGGTATTGTTGGAGTGAATGCTTCTTTTTTTTGAATCATTTTTATTATGATTAGTTTTATTTGATGTTGAGACTATTTTATCCGGCGGGGGAGGGAGAGAATGATAAGATTCGACATTTCCAGAATGTAAATTAGGCTTTCTATTACTAGTTTTCGTGATCGATTGTTTTGAATCAGTCGCTTTCGATTGATGACTTCCGTTTACAAGATTTTTCGAGACAATACTTTGATAACGTGACGCATCATAATTCGACTGCTTCCTAGTGGAATATGAATTATTGTTTGTATTCGAGTATGTATCGACAGTATTCGTAGATCGAAGATTTATTGTTTGCTGACTTGTGTTTACAAAATCTGGTATTGGTAAGTTGTCAAAGTTTTCAGTCAAGTGATCAATACTTGCTTTCAATGCTTTTTGTTCACTACTTATGAGGGCTTGTTTGATTTCGTTAGCTGTTACTTCGTTGATGCGAGCATCGATTAATATTTTTGAAAATCGCTGCATCTCGCTGATATATTGTCGTTTTGCAATCGAGAATTGACTGAATATTTGGTTAAACAACTGCTGCTTACGTGTACTCAGTGATTTTAATCGATATTCTTCGCAAAATACGTCTACATGTTTTATTCGATTTCGAAAATCGATAAAATGACGCTCAATATGTGCTATCAGCATACCTACTAGAGTTCAAATCGTGATATGTTTTATTTTCTGGCTGGCATATAAAGATGCCTTTGGTTGAAGGATAAAAGTCACTGGAGGGCAAAGCTTTGCATTTTTTTTATTACCTCTATTTGACGTAGAATATCGGGAAGACTGCTTAAATATGCCAACGTTCCTGAGTTCGAGAAGACTTTTAGATCGAGAGAATGCCTTAGAAAATCGTTTTCTTTCGGCGTCAAGTGTGCACTACAGCTTTTCTCGTTCAAAAGACTGTTTTGAATTTTTGCAAGCAGATAAACGATCTTATGATGAATATCAGTTTTTGACGTTACATTTATAATAACAGCAAGGTCAATTCCAAAGATTACGCCAGTGATCATGTGAGCCGCATTGATATCTGTATTCCATTGTTTAGAAATTTTTGTACGCTCGGTAGTTTTTTTATGAAATAATGAGGCCTTGTCGAAGAATAGTATAAAATGTAAGTGTATTGGTGTATGTATTGGGAAAACTCAAGAATCTTCGCCACGCCTTTTCTCTTCGTTAAATTCAGCAATAGACTTAATCTGAGTTCATCTTGATATATTGAGGAACTCAAGAATATTGAAGTCTGAATTTTGAACTCCTGTTGTCAGCCTACATTGTACTAGTGGCGATGAATTTGACCATTCTCCTTGATAGCCGTTATCCATCTCACTAATCAATCGATCGCGGCTTGCATCATAAAGAGAACCGATGGATCCAGCTGAATTAATAGCCTTACGCTCGATGTTGTCCGATGATGATGCTATCGATTTGTTACTTAACGATTTGGCCATTATTTTAGACTTTGCGGAGAGCAACAACTGCAAGTAATATGAAAAAAATTCATGTTGTTTTCGAGAATGAGCAAAAATAAAATCTGAAAAATGATTCAGCTACATGTCAAGTGCGAGAAAGATATGAGTCAAAGTACATTGTTTACTAGGATGCGCGACATGATAAATATCTTTGCCAAGGTAACCGCTTCTAAAGAGAGGCTTTTCAGATTATAATATATAATCCTAAAAGAAGATTGATATTGTGAGAACGAACAACTGAATCATACACGTTTTGCAATATTTTTCATATTTGTAGAAATTTATCATTTGAATATTATTTTAAAAATGAGAAAGTGATCGTTTTGTAAAATTATTTGTATATATATGGTGCAATGAGAAGTTCTTTCTTTCGCTATTTGAAAGACTTCAACTGACATTACTAATCAAACGAAAATATTGAAAGTCAGACAAAAAAACTTGGTAGTTAGTCTTAAACATTTATTGTACAATGATTTCAGATACTCGTATCTGTAAATAATTAATGTCACATTTCCTTAATTTCTATCCTACCTTGACGGCTGTTGTTTGACAACAATGCTTTTTGGACGATTGCTTCAAAACAAAATGTGTTACTTAGAATTTAATAAATAAAAAACGATAGACATGTGTTTTGGTCCGTTTCTTTTTGTAGAAAAGAATACGAGAAAGAAAAAAAGAAACTGCGCTTTTGTTATATCTTAATTAACAGAACGACAAAATTCTTTTCAGACATAGCGAGAGAAAGAGATGTTCTGTTTCTTAGAACAAACAAGAATTTTATTGTTCTGCGTTTAATGTAGGGCCAACTTTGTCGTTATATACATATAGGAGTAAAGCAGAACACTCAACTTTTCGAACTTGAGACAATTTATAGAATAAATTACATGATACATGTCCTTGAAAAGGAAATTTATTTTAATTCGTTAATATATTTCAATCAACATGTTTATTTATCAGGAATTACAATTCTCACACAAAAATAAAACAAAAATAAATGAGAGGCAATCTATTAGATGTAAAACTGCCATGTATACTAGATAAACACATATTATACGACTATTTCATTTTGTTTCATTATTGCCTGTTGTCCTCGTTCAATGGCAAGCATTTGTTCATTTATTTGCGGATAATTCCGAATTTCCCTCATCTTCTCATAGATATTAGCTAATGTCTTTGTACGTCGATCTGAAACTACGTCACGTACTCGTTGTTCATATTCATATTGAGCTTTTTCTAATTCCGTGACTAATTGCATATTCATTTTATTCGATTGCTGTTCTGCGCACATTTTTTCCTCATTCATAATCATTTGTTTGAAGCCTAATATAAATAGATCATCGTTAGTTGAACAAGCAACATGAATGAGAAAAAGTGATAGTTCTGCACTGGCAAAATATATACGATGCAACATTTCGTTCATTTCATTTAGATGATAAGTCGGAGATCTGCCTACCGATTTATATTCTAATACATAATCAATTGGCGCATGTCGACCAGCAGCACATGAACATGTGTTACATTTAGTTTTGAATTGATGTGGAACATCCAATGTAATCCAAAACTGACTAAGATTGATAGTAGGAGGGTGACATGTAAAACACATGGCGGTTGGATTAAGCACATGCTTCGGGTACAGTTCGATTGATATATTCGATTGATTCATTTTGCATAAAATAATATTTCGTAAAATATTTCGTATTGTTTCTAGTATTGGTCGAATCATAGAGGAAATTTCAAATTGCGCCTGTTTCATCGATTGAAATCCACTACGTATAGGAGAACTCGTATGATTAGCACGAATATAATCAATTAGACGAGTTGCTTCTTTCGCTGATGTTGACCAACTCAGTTCATATTCTCGTTTTTCATCAAGGGTAAACGGAATTCGATTTTGTAGTGCAACTAAATAACGAAATGATTCACTGTCGAAACTGAACGTGTTCTTTTTTGTGAAACTAATATCGCCCATCGATGATTCTGCGAGCATACTTTTGAGTAATGGAGCTGTGTTTCCAGGAGTGTAGAATGTCGAACGAGCATTAGTAAAACAAAAGAGAATCTTATCCCGAACTGTTGGACCAATAAAAGAAAACAATTGTGTAAGATATGTACGAAAAAATATGTTTAATCTTGATGCATTCGGTTTGAGAAGAAAACAAATAGCATTCAAATGTGTAAGGTTATTGATATATTGTAAAATATGTTTCATATTTCGATCATCGTAACCCACACCTCGTGTATCACCAAAGCCAGGTGTATCAATAATACGAATTTTTACATTTTTAGGAATTTCATTATGATTGAGAGTAAAAATATAAGACTTGCAATGTTGTGTTACAGATTGTCCAGGGTGATTAAAATCTTCATCATTTGAATCCTTCACATTACCGAATTTTACTGTACGTTCTTCAAAATGATCGCCGATCGTCATAGTAAATGAAACAGGAATCAGTACGCTTGGCGTATTGGATTGGGCTTTTTCGAGCGTACCGAATCTAAGATAATTAATAAAAGCATTGATAAAAGTTGATTTTCCAACGCCTGTTTCGCCAAGAAGAAGAATATTAATAGTTTCATCGGTTAATGATGAACGAGTAGCATTGGGAGTTTCCTTCAATGGTGGTCGCTCTTCTCGATGTACTTCGGGAAAAGTTGAAGATTTTTTAAATGATGATTGAGGCTGTTGGATTGGTCTATTTTCGTTATTGGTTGATCCTAAAACATGTATGTTATGTACTTTATAGAGAGAATAAGAAAAATCAGCATAGATAAGACGTAAACTAGGGTCACGTTGCTGTTCTTGTTGCAAACGTAATCGTATTTGATTGAAATTTTCTCTATAATTTCTATTCAAAGTATCATCGGAACAGAGAATTCGATAGTGAGGACCAATCTTAGGTATTTTAGTTGGGATCGTGTTTTCATTGTCACGATTATTTATATTGTGATCAATAGCATTGAAATAACTAAAATTGTGATTTAATAAATAGCTGATAAAAATTGCTTTTTCTTCTAAATCATATACAGTGCGAACGAATTCATAAGTTGAGTTGGTTCGATTTTTATCGATTAAACTATTATTAACCACAGATATTCCTATCTGACCACTGCGAAAATCAAATAGCAAGTTTGATAATTGTTTCATTTCCAGATGATAGTCTCTTTTAATCTGTAAATATCGTACATGGGCACCGTGAAGCAGCCCTTCAAGATAGTTTTTTAAAAATCTTTCAAGCTTTTTCTGAAAAACCTCCTTTAAGCTTTGTATTGTTGTTCTTCTTCGCAGTACATATTGTTCGAGACTGTGATGGAGTTCTGGAGGTAAATTATGTAGTACAGCATAATTTCTCATATTTTTAGGATGTAGTTCTGCCAATGGTTGAAGCAAATATGTTATCGGTTGACAAGCGTTGGAATTTTGTTTAATTATTTGTATTTGATGAAAAAGTTTAAAAATATCGTCCAAAGCAGTCAAATCAGGTATGTTTGAATAAATTGTGATGTTGTTAATTTTTCTAAGCCGATCATTCTCTTCAGCGGTTAACAATGAACGTATGTTCGCGCCATTAGGAAGACATCTACTAATTTTCTGAAGTATATGATCAATTTCCATAATAGAACGCGTTTCCGATGGTAACTGTAAAACCGCAAGTACATCAATTCCATAGTCGACTCCAGTAATTAAGTGCGTAGCAGGACGTGTAGGCGCTATTGAATCAGCTAATTTCATATTTCTTATGGCGTCATTTGAAATTTGTTCTTGTCGAGCGATCCAAGAATAGGATAAAAAACGCGTATTTTCACTTATAGGATTAGGATGGGTCAAAACTGAAGCTATTCCAATCGTTCGTGTTAAATTCAATAATAAACTCAGTCGTAAATCATTTTCTATGTCAATAGTTCGAAGAAGATTACGACCTGCCTCCGAATGGCCATGTATAACCATGCATTTCACTGACCCGGACATCTTGTAGGATTGACTCGAAATACGCCTATTATCGTTAGCTAGTATATTGTCTCGACAACAGTCATAAAGTGAGCCAACACGTCCAAATCCACTAATAGCTTTACGTTTTATTCCAGTTGATGATGCATAGTCCGATATTCTTGTAAACTGGTTTGTTAACATGGTGACAAACAAGGAATACTATCTTAAACTATTATCTAAAATAGTGATGAATTTTATTCAATATTCTAACACGCTTATAGATTAGTAAGAGATTATTTTTTTATCGTATCGAGAAGAACTTTCTCATAAATCTTAAACTTTACGAACCTTCCATAAAACAATCATCACATTCAAACACATATGATTCATGTTTTCAAGTATTTCTTTTCAAACTAATGTCATAGGGAAATATTATCTTTAGCATTATGATTCATTTTAACTATAGATAGTTATTGTGATGATTAACATACAAATTAAAAAGTACATCTACTTCAATAGATTATTGCGATTGTTTTGCTTTTCGAATATAAAGAACGTAAGAGTTTTTGTTTTGACAGAGCTGCTTTTGTTTTGAGTATGCTATATAAATAACCGCTTGTAATTTTATCTCGAGCAAAGAACTAACTCCATTCATGTTTTGTAGATTGACTTATTGTTACGTGGCTACCTAGACGCCTACCTACCTGGCCAACATGAAGTTACTTTTTCCTTTTTCTTTCTCAATTGCGAGGCATTCAAGTTTGCTTACATATTAAATGCAACAAATATTATTTGACCTTGAAGTATATGTTTGCTCACTTGTCTGCAAAAGAAAAAGAAAGAAAAAGAAATTGATGCAGTGAATGAGAAATGCTTCATTATTGAAAATCTTAAAAGTTACTGTCTTCGAATGAAAAGACACGAGCACTTTCAATGTTATTTGCGCAATCGAACTGCCTCTAAACAAAATGTACATCAAGATCATGCATCTACTACTTTAGTGAAAGTGAATACCCGATCTACTTGCTACGAATGAGCTAATCTGATAAAACTTATTTTTTCTCTGATATCAATCAATCCAATTTACCTACTGCAAATAAAGAAGTATACTTCGATTATTTCTGCCTTTGGAAAAAAAATTTGAATCAAAATTTTTCTCCCGATTATTGGAATTTAAAAGTTATAAGATTTCTAGTAGTAAACTGATCTAGTTCGCAGCGAATGAAAGATTTCATTATTTACAAGAAGACATAGAATCACAATAAATCCGTATAAACTTCTCATCGATGCGATTTAAATGAAAATGAAGCCGAACCGATTAAATACAAAATTATATGTCATCTGTTGCGTAGATCACAAAAAAAATGAAATTATGAATATGATTGAGTTTCTTCTTACTTTTCACTGCTCATAGTAGATTAAGAAAAGAAAACGCCATAAAATTGAAGATTGCAGTGTTCGATATTGTTTTCACTCTGTTTTTAAATGTGTATGTGTTTGAAGTGATAACCACTGTAGTAAACGCATCCACATTCATGCAACATCGAGAACTGTGATAAAAGCTAAGTTTGTCTCATTTTATCTTCGACTACTTCAAATTGTAAAATCAGCAGAGTACAAATAATGTACGGACTTCTTAATTTTGAATTTATAAAAAGAAGCAATCAGGTTATCATCTATAAACCAATCACAATTGAAGAAAAATCATATTTAGAATAGTTCCAGCGAAAATGTGATAGTTCCCGTAAGAACCTATTTATAGATCAACACTTCAAAACAATAATCAAATCTCCATAACTCGATATTTACTATTTGCTATGATATAATTTTAATCAATTGTATTAAGCTCATCACATTGATGACAGTATTAATTTGTCTATAATTCATACAAAATTTAGTCATTCGTCTTGACTAATGCACACCATAAATGGTAATTCATAGATCCAAAGAATTACGCGAGCATGCGATCTGATGATGCAAGTATCATCGAACAATATATGAGTCATGTTTATAAAGATAAAGGCAACACGTTTTCTCTTTCCTTATTTTTTTTCCTGACTGTGGTACACGCGTTTCGATTTACATGACCATCAATCTATGCGATTGTGATGGCAACGAGTCAAAATCAACCAAATATACATCCAAAACTTTATGAGATTCGTGGTGCACAATACTCAAAACGAAATAAAAATACAACTTTTCGAGTGTATGCGCCGAATGCAAGATGTGTATTGGTTATTCTGACGTCATATGGCAGGGAGATGTCGAGACTAGCGATGCAAAAGGCTGACTCAGGCCTATGGGAAACTGTCACCGATAAAGTATTACCCGGTGCTACATATCTCTACCTTGTGGACAATTGCAATGGTAAAAAAATGTTAAGAACAGATCCAGTAAGTTTCTCTGTTGTGTACGTTCCCGAAGTCAATCAAGTGCATTCTATTGTTCACGATCATACGGTTTATCAGTGGAGCGACCAACTTTGGATGCAAACACGAGCTCGAACTGATCCATTACGATCACCTTTGTCGATCTATGAACTTCAGCTGAAATCATGGAAAAATGATATCTATCATCCATTGAATTATCGTCAATTAGCTCCTGAACTAGCAACCTATTGTCAACAAATGGGATTTACTCACGTAGAAATATTTGGTATACTTGATCATGCCTATAAACCGGCTCGGGGTTATCAAGTGGCCAATTATTTTGCGCCCTATCGTGACAATGGCATATGTGATGATCTAAAATTTTTCGTAGATCATTTACATCAGAATAATATTGGAATCATTCTCGATTGGATTCCAACTCATTTCCAGCATTATCATCAATCGGATTCGTTCTCAATCTCTCTACATGAATTCGATGGAACAAACTTATACGCCGACGGGGCATCGGCTTGGGGAACGCTCTACTTTGATTTTAATAAAGAAGAAACTTGTCGGTTACTATTCGCTAGTGCTCTTTATTTTCTCGACGTTATGCACATGGATGGAATCCGTTTTGATGCGGTCAGTGCAATGATTAGACGACGTTCGAACGATATTCCTGCAGCCATTGTGTTCTTGCGTAATCTCAACAAAACTATTCATCGATGTTATCCTGGTGTTCTTTGCATTGCAGAAGAAACTGATGGATATCGAAATTTAACGAAGATAATGGATTTTGATTTGAAATGGAATATCGGCTGGAGTTTTGACGCTCGAAATCTATTGCGCACGCCTTACAATGAGAGATCAAATCATTGGCAGCAAAAAGTTCTTAACATACTTAATGCCGCGTGTAGAGACGACGATAAAACGATTCTTACGCTTAGTCACGATGATACTGATTCCGGCGAGCACAATAGCAATAATGTCCTACTCAGTTGTGTATCTCACAGTAGGAATGATTCAGAAAAATTTGCTGATCTTCGAAATTTCTTCGCCTGGCAAACGTTAGCACCGAGTCGTGGTCATATGATTCATATGGGAGATGAACTAGTTCAGCCTATGTCATGGTATCAACATTTTCGCCAAGGTCGATCTAGTGTAGACTGGTCATTGGTTAATACTTCTTCGTTGCATAGAAAAATGCAAGAATATATTGCTGATCTTAATCGACTCTATCAACATCACCAACAGTTTTGGCAGAATGGTGAACAAGATTTTAGCATGATCTACGAGTATGGACCCAATTTAATCGTAGCTTATCATCGGGGTACCTATGACAAAAGACGTATGGCTGTTATTCACAATTTTTCCAATTGTGGATATTCATCGTACGATATTTCCTTACCATCGTCGGATTCAGCTGTACGTCGCATTCAAAATACAGTGGAAATTTTCAATTCAGATAATCCAGTATATGGTGGATCAGGATTGTTTCAAAATCCTGAAATCGAAATAATCAATTCGTTTGCAAGTCGAAGGTCACTTAGATTGGCTATACCACCTCTCGCTACTCTTATACTTGAGGAGTATTTAAGTTAAACTACTGTGATAGTTATAATAGATCAAATCAATACACTATTAAAACCGACTACAAACTGATCTAAAACGTCGACATATGAGTTTTATGTTTGTTCTTTCGATACAATATTTCATTTAGAAAGAACAGAGTGTTTCTAAGACGTTATACTGTTATTCAAAATAGAGTATGAATCGATTTATTGGCTCCCGGCACATTCTGTTTCGCAATAAACATAGAAATTTTCTAGTATAGTTTTACAACACATGATCTTATTTCTGGAGACAAGAATCATTTTTAGTAGATTAATGCGCTAAGATTAGAATCTATCGTAAAGATAAATAATGATTTTTCTAGTTTTGAATGAAGACAAACAAACGTTCGACATTAAGTTCATCGATCAAAATCCTTCAATATTATGGGTTTATCCGAATATTTGTAAGAGCGTGTATTGCATTATCTAATCGAATGGCAGATGTGGTATGTTTTTACTTGACATCATTAAATGATACACAGAGCAATGAGCTGATTAATATAGAAGAATTGAAATATTATTTCAATGAAAAATATTACTTTTGACAGAATATTCACAGCTCTAATAAGCAATCGCAGGCATTCAAAGATGTGGAAATTCGTTAAATATATGTATTCTAATATTTCATAATTAATATTATAGAGTTATCACCAGTTCATGACAAATATGCTAGTATAATCAACCCGTCTACCTGTACTCCTGTGTTCTCTATATTTGCATTGTCACTTCAGTAATGGTTATGATATTTCTCACCAGCATACTTTTTGCTATGACAACAGCAAATTTAGAAAAAAACATGTGCAATTTATTCATCAAAAACAATAAAATTATTTGAAGATATACAAAGCGGGCAATCCAGTACGACTCGATCAAGTCTGTCGCTAAGCAAAATGTAGCAAGTACTTGTAGCTACCTAGTTTTGCAATATAACGTACAGAGATTATATAAGAGATATAGTTTTTGTTTATTTTATGGTAATTTCTCAACTGTCTTGTTTTTCTGATTGACTTTAAAGTTTCTACAAAAATATTTCTCTTGGCATATTCATATCTCGACTATGATGCAAAAGAATTTTCAAAATGACTATTTATGACACTCTGTTTTTTATATTCTATTGTTCGTGGATGCCCTTGAGACTGACGATGTAAAAACTAACGCTGGAGAGATAAGATACGTTGATTCTCTCTATTCATCATTGCAAATGATAAAATAATTATTGAAAGGATTCTATTTTTGTATAAATAGCTATTGTAGAATCAGACCGCTCTATGATACTGCTTTCTTTCTTCCACAGGAATCTTTTAGCTGCTATAAAATATATTATCATTTTTTAAAGAATTACTTTCATTTGTTTTCTATCGCAAACACGTTGTTGTTGTTTTTTTATTGAAGCAATGATTGCGATCTACACATTTATACTGCTGGCCTCATTGGCGTGCAAAGGTCTTGTTGCTCATCCTACAATTTACCCACATGTTGCTTTAAAACGACAGCAAAGCGGTCCTATACGTGTTCTTCCGTCACCTCCTCCTCCGATTATCAGCTATCATATACATATTGTGTATACTCTGTTCAATCCATCGGTATGTTTGTTCGATATTGGAGTCTCTTGTTCTTCACTTTATTTCTACTGTAGTCGGTAAAGGCAGCATTAGCGCTTCATAACCTCACACGTCAGCAGTTCCAGGATTATCTTGGTCCAGATTGTCCGGGTCGATATGACTATGGATATCTATGCATGATTAATGATCACGATATCGGTAGCTACACAAGTTTTGAATGATGCTTTTGCACATGAACATATTTTTCTGTTCCTGTTATTCAGAAAATACAACGTTGATTGGTGGACCTTTCGTCAGTGGTGAATGGTCTATATTTCTACCGATTGGATATTATGCAGTCGTTACTCCATGGCTTTTACAAAATAAAGGTAAAATATGAGTTTTCATTTTTTTTAAAGATCTTTCAACCGCTGTTTTTCAGGCGATCTGTCTATGCTCGTACATCCCAATTCAGGATATGAATATGAAGATCACAGCATATGGGCCCAATGGGCTGGACAAACATGGCCATTGGATATGTCTATCTTTGAGAAAGAGACGCAAACCAATGAATTCGGAGTATCTATTATTTCCTATTGTTGTTACTACTATGTATTATTACTACTTTCTGCATAGCACTACCCAGGCGATTCAGATAATCCGGTATGCCTTTTGAAAGGGGCCGTATGTGGTGATGGTAAGCTGAGTCCTTCTGCTCTATGTTGCTATGATCTGGCATGCAAAACAGCTGAAATAATTGCCAACGGTGTCTCAAACTTGACGATTCATCGATGTGGTTGATGCATGAATGATCGATGTTATTCGAGAGAGAAAGGATTTTGTTTACTCTGTTGAATAAAATAATACTGAAACTTGTATTCATTAAGACTTTTGTAGATTGTGAAAGATATTTACATATTTTTCCATTTAAACGCAGATATGAAACAGGAAGATTAAAATAGTTCCTACAAAAATCAAACGAGAATTATAATTATGTCTTTTTCCTATTTTCTTATATAGATATTCAGTTTAACACACTTGTAAGGAATTCTATCGGAATGGATAAAGTCAGTATGTTTGATTACTTGTTTCACTGATTAATTGGAAATAGAAATTAAAATATATTTTAGATACGTATGATTTCATTGAGTTCACATGAAAAATGAATATCTAATATTGTTACAAACAATGCTGTACACAGAAAACTATGATTCACAAAAATGACTAGTACCTCGGCATATCAGAGAGTAAGCCTTTTAAAGAATATGAGATCTAGTTGCGGCAATAATCCAATCAAAAGACAACTGCTACAGTATTTTTCGTTATGTCTAAGAATTACTGGTGTATTTCAGGCAAGTAAGGCCGTTTATTTTTACTGGTCCACTCAAAAGTTGATATAGAGGATATTAATAGGATATATGTATACATAAATACGGATTAGTATAAAAAATGAGGTTAATGACTATTATAATAGATAATCATCATCGAAATATTATATGTCTGATAAACCATCAATGTTTTTTCTGTATGATTAGAATGTGTTACGAAACTGGTTCATAGCTAGGGATGTAACAATACCATTTGGAGACCCCTAAAGATGGGCAATTTTCATAATGAAGATCTACCAATACCAACCAATACTTTGTGTCACTTATAACCA
>OENM01000693.1:6573-36343 GCA_900239745.1 Rotaria magnacalcarata
GTTTTTGCTTTCTTCTTAAAAATCAAATAATTTCTTCGACAAATTAGATAATGAAAGTGAACGTGTCGTTCAAGATGCATTGGATAGAGCTAAAATGGGTCGAACAACAATTGTAATAGCTCATCGTTTGAGTACAATACGAAATGCTGATTTAATTATTGGATTAGAACATGGAAGAGTTGTTGAATGTGGAACGCATGAAGAATTGATGACTCATCGAGGCCTATATTTTGAATTGGTAATGGCTCAAACTCAAAAAGAAGCTGAACAAAAATGTGGTGATGAAGAAGATGATGTAGTAGAACGAGAATTCGTTCGACGAAGTTCATGTAAATATCTCGTCAATTATTTTATGCATAAAATTCGTTGTTTCTTTAGCAATTTTAGCAAACGCTAAGGTTTTGCAAAAGGCAAGTATCCCAGTAGACGATTTGTTTGAAAATTTGGATCAAGATGATGAAGCACTAGCTAATGCTTTATGGAATAACGATAGCCTACTTCGAATTCCTTTCGCATTTAAAATATTAAAATTCAACGCACCAGAATGGCCTTGGATTCTCTTGGGTACTATTGGCTCGATTGTTTTTGGTGCTGTTCAACCAGCGTTTGCTTTGTTCTTTGCTAAAATCTATGGTTTATTTGCTGATCCAGATCTTGAACAGCAAAAACATCTAACTAGTGTCTATGCTGTACTTATTTTCGTTATTGGTTTTGTTGGAGGAATAGCACAGCTTGCCAGTAGTATTGGATTTGGCAAATCAGGTGAAGAATTGAGTATGCGAATGCGAAAGTTAACATTCTCTGCTATGATTCGACAAGAAATTGGCTATTTCGATTATGAAATTAACTCAGTCGGTGCTCTTGTCACACGGCTATCTTCGGATGCTGCTGCTTTGAAGGTAATTGTTTTTGAGCTGACCATTTCGGACGAATCTAATGACTGCTATTGGTAGGGTATGACAGGTGTTCGCATTGGTATTATACTTCAAGCGATAAGCGCCATGGTAACGGCTCTTGTCATCGCATTTTCAACTGGTTGGAAATTATCACTAGTCGTGTTGTGTTTTTTTCCACTAGTGTTGTTTTCTGGAAAACTTCAAGGTCAGAAGCAAGGTAAAGCTGGTAAAGAAAAAGGCAAAGGTACATTCAGTGAACAGGGAGGGCAGGTATAGAAATAAACAATAGTATGATTTTATTACTTTTTCATTTGATAAACTGTAATATTGACTAGCATGCGACGCAAGCTATTGAACATATTCGAACAGTTGTAGCGCTTCACCAGGAAAAGCATTTTATTGATCTTTATGAAGATGCATTCAATCAAGATTTCAAGTATACCTATTTTTTTTAGTTCGCTGAATTCTACCTATAAACAATGTACTATTCTAGGAAACAAATGTGCAAGCTGCATCTGATTGCGTTAGGTGCTGCAATTGCAAATTCAACCATGTATTTTCTCCATTGTGCTACTTTTTCATTCGGCAGTAAACTTGTTTCAGATGGCGATATGAACTTTGATGATGTATTTAAGTAAGCAAGATGTTTTGAGATACTTGTGACGATACACGGATATAAATTATTCACTAGGATATTTGTTGTTATTACTTTTGCAATGATTACTATCGGTCGTTCAATGGCTATGATTCCTGGTTATGCAAAAGCCAAGCAGGCAGCATTAAGAATCATGAAACTTAATCAACGACAGTCAAAAATCAATCCTCACGACGATTCTGGCATCATCTTAGTACGGATATATTGATTTAAATTATCAAGTCTACATCTTTTTTTTTTCTAGAAAGAAATGGAAGGAAATATTGAATTTCACAATGTTGATTTTCGATATCCAACACGACCTACTCTTCGTATTCTTAGAAGCTTCTCATTGAAATGTTTAA
Organism: Rotaria magnacalcarata; assembly: GCA_900239745.1. Classification (NCBI taxonomy): domain Eukaryota; kingdom Metazoa; phylum Rotifera; class Eurotatoria; order Philodinida; family Philodinidae; genus Rotaria; species Rotaria magnacalcarata. Next base: position 8,469 of record OENM01000693.1, read on the forward strand.
GTAGCGGTACAACAGCACTTGTTGGACCATCGGGTAGTGGAAAGTCGACGACTATTGCATTGCTACAAAGATTCTATGATCCATTGAAAGGAAAAGTTCTACTCGACGGTCATGATATCAAAGCTCTTAATATTCAATGGCTTCGATCTATAATGGGACTTGTTCAACAAGAACCAGTTCTGTTTAATCTTTCTATTCGAGATAATATTGCTTATGGTGACAATAGTCGAGAAATAACACAAAGTGACATCGAAACAGCAGCTCGAAAAGCTAATATTCATGAGTTAATTATTTCATTACCACAGGTTTCTTATTCTGCTTTGTACATTCGATCACATCTGTCGATATTTTGTAGGGTTATGAAACATCATGTGGAGCAAAAGGAGGTCAATTATCTGGTGGACAAAAACAACGAAGTAAATTATTCGATGATGTAGAAAGTTTAGAGATGCACGTGATATATTTTTTAGTTGCTATTGCCCGAGCATTAGTTCGTTCACCGAAAATCCTTCTTCTTGACGAAGCCACATCTGCACTAGATAATAAAAGTGAAAAAGTCGTTCAAGCAGCATTAGATAAAGCAAGGTCAGGTCGAACCTGCATGAGTATTGCTCATCGTTTGTCAACGATTCAAAATTCAGAGAAGATTGCTGTTGTCGATCGAGGCAAATTGAAAGAAGAAGTAAATAGTTCGATTTGTATTTAAGTTGAATCGATTAAACATTTATTCGTTTAGGGTACACATGATGAGCTCTTACAATTGAACGGAATTTATGCGAACTTAATGTTAGCTCAAAAGCGAACGTCTAAACACTTGAAATTAGTTCATTAGAAATCACAAAGTTTTCGATAGTTGATACCAATTAGGTGTCTGAAAATTTTTCTGACTTTGTTTCATATGGCATATTTTCTGATTACAATCTATGCTAAGCTTCTGTAAATATACAGTTGATCGTTGTTCTAATCATTTTTCAAAAAATAAAGACGTCTGCTTTCTGCAATCTTGTTATTGTACTAAAATTAATTAGCATTCATGTGGATTTCTGGAGCTCAAATCTAAACTGGTGACGTTAAGATATCCATGTCTATACGCATATATACGGCGAGATATGTACCTTAAATACTGGATTAATAGAAATGATTATATGACATATAGGACTAATTTATTTTACTAGCCTAACTTTTTCGTAATAGAAGACTTGAATTACGTATTGCAAGAGAGCACGATGACTTCGTATAGATGTTTCATATTATTAGTATTACAAAATGACAAACCCGTGCGTCTATAATGACTTAAGCTTTCTATCAATTAACTTATATATGTGTGTGTTATATCTTCTTCCTTCAATTGTTCGCTTTCTTTCTATACTAATGTAATGGTCAATTTCGATGGTTATCTTCAAAGTGCATCGCTCATATTTTCTTTCTGCCCGGCTGATTGATGTGCTCTCTATTAGGTAGATCTAACCAATCAAATCAAGAGAGTTGTTCAGAGGGGATGATTTTTTGTCATTGATTTCGATTTATCATCATCGGTAAGTGTCTATGTTTTTTGTTATTATCCCCTGTTCTACACCGTAGGATATAAATGAATTTAGTATGATGCAACATTCGCCTTATTCAAATATAAAGAATAGATAATTCTAGTTAAATATCATGTCATGAGGTCTTTTTCTAGCGTGTTTATAACATATTGTTTTTCATTTTATTTATTGTTTTGTTGTTTCTGAGTCGGCAATGTAGTCATCAAAGTGCGTATCTCGTACGAAAACGTACCTTACGAATAGTGATACCGAGTTTTGTATCAACAGAACAATGATATTGTAATATTTTATGAGTCTTAGTATATGTGTCTTATCAGCTCGAAATAATCAAAATACAATATACTCAAACTTTTTTTATTCTTCATTTTATTCTTTATTTTACAGGTAAGCATTGAAAATGGATTTTTTAACTAAACATTTTTATTGATGTATCCCAGATTGATCTTATACATATTTGAATCGAGTCAATTTATGTATTAGTTATGTCATTTGTTGCAAAGCAAAGAAATGGTAGTTGGACACTTAGTAATGATGGTGTCAATGAGAAAAAAGAGGCAAATGGACATTTTAAAACACAAAATGGAATATCCAAATCAGAAATACAACTCAATGATAAACCTCAGTATGTATTCGTTTTGTTAGCAGCGTCCTCTTTTGATGCCTTTATAAATATAGATGATTTTCAATCTCGATAGTCAAGAACTCATTTTCTTTCTTTGATTCGTCTAAAGAAGCAGAAACCTTGCTAGGTTATGTTCGCGATATGTTTTTTTTTTAACATTGTAATCAAATAATACATTTAAGTATATAAATTCTGTTCGCCCTTGTTTATCTATTTTTAACCAATGATTTTTCACTTTAAAAAAGTGATCAGCTGCTTCTTGTCAAATTAACCATGGAATTGATTAAGGAAACTCACTGACTTCTAATTTGACTTCAATACATGAGAAAATTAAGAAATTCAAATGGAAATCGAAAAAGGTCTATTTTTATTTCTCATATTGCGTCATTTGTTTTTCGTAACAATCCATACGTCAGAAATATGTACGTGTTTAGATCGGTTCCTACGAATACAAATGACGATGCTGAATTAAAAAAAGCTCTATTCGATGAAAATAATTTGAACGAAAATGCAGAATCTAATTTAACTAGTACTGCTAAAGATGAACTTTTGTAAGGTTTTTATTCGCAAATTTAAAAAAAGAATTTCTAATCTCGTTTTTTCTTTATAGGGAATCAAAGAAGCAAGATGCCAGTGAAAAAGTTCCCAGTCGAAAGTTAACTTTCTTTGAAATTGTAAGTCTATATTCATGTAGTTTTTATTTCTAAATAAATTGCGTATTTCTTTTGTTTCTAGTACAAATTTGCTGATAAACTTGATTTTCTACTTATGTTTATCGGCACAATTGCATGCATAGGTACTGGGTGAGTATCTTATTGATTTATGGTGACAAAATATGTGCTATTTTTCTACGTATTATCAAATTAACAAAGGATTTAGATGAATAAGGGTGCTGCAAAAAAGAGCAATGTAATCATTAATGGCGAGACCCATGAGTCAGTAGAACATTTTTGATTTACAGTGTCCTAGAAATGAGAGCCTACCAAAGGGAAAAGCATTTGAAATTCAAATAATAAGATCTTGTTATTTTTAGAGCTGTATTTCCATTGATGATGTTAGTTTACAAAAGTATGATTTATTTTTCTTGTAGTTATTTGTTTTTTGTTATGCTATGAAATATGATTATAGGTGTTGCAACATCATTGGTTAAAAGTGGTATTCCGTCCAATATAGCAAATTTTACAATACCTCTAGATATCGATCCCGCTTGGTAGGACTTAGAAATAAAGTTTCTGTCAATCAATAAAAAAAAACAACAACTTTATATCTATAAATAGTATTATTAAAGCACAAAATTCAACTAGTGATATTTTGAGTGATCTGCGCGGCATGATCAAGTGGTATGCTATATTAGGTTCTGTTAGCATATTTTGTTATTGGCTCGGTTATTCATTTTGGGTACGAAAAAACTATATATTATTCAAAAGAACGAAGTCGTCAATTTATTTAGATGATTGCAGCAGAACGTCAAGTTCGACGTATGAGATTTGCATTATTTCGTTCGATTATGCACCAAGAAATGGGTTGGTTTGATAAATTGAATCCCGGTGAACTTAGCAATCGTTTAGTGGCAGATTTAGGTATCAGAAACAAAAAACAAAATCACCATACTAAATGTTTATTTATTGATGCTTATTTTTTAGATAAAATTCGCGACGGTTTAGGAGACAAAAAAGCTGATTTTATTAGTTTAATGTGTCGATTATTCGGTGGTCTTATATTTGCTTTTATTACAGGTAAATTTTAGAGAAAAATAAATACATTAGTCAAATTAATTGCATTCATTTTTAGGATGGAAATTATCACTTGTGTTTATAGCAACGAGTCCTTTGACTATTTTTGCATTCAATATCACTATGAGAGTTCGTTGATAAAAACAAAAATGCCAATTTGAAGATTATGCTTTGCTTATGTAGGTTATTGTAAAATATACAGCCAAAGAAATACAATCATATTCAAAAGCAAGTGCTGTGGCACAAGAAGTTCTTGGTTCAATAAGAACTGTTACAGCATTTGGAGGACAAAAAAAAGAAGAACAAAGGTTAAAAAATAAAATACAAACAAAAACAAATTTTGTACAAGTTCTATTCTAATTTAGATTTTCTGAGAATTTACTTGAAGCAAAACAAATTGGTATAAAAAAAGGTCTCTATTTGGGTATATGTCAAGCAGCTGCTCAGGCAGCAATTTATCTAGCATTTGCTATTACATTTTGGTGTATGTCTATCTCGTCTATTTATCGAATAATTTGAACGTCTTAACTTGTTTAGATGGACCCTATCTTGTGCGTTACGAATGTAAAAATTATGATGCAGGATCTGTGATTGTTGTATGTAAACAATAGATAAAAATGACGAAAAAATTATATTTGTTAAAAATTTCTTAGATTTTTGTTTCATGTTTACAATCAACATTTAGTATCTCTCAAATAGTACCTAATATTCAAGCATTCGCCGAAGCATCTGGTAGTGGTGGTTTTGTGTTCGATATTATATCGAGAGTAACTATTTATGATTTTTTTTATTTATTTTTTCCTTGATTTATGATTTTTGTTAGATATCGAAGATTGATTCGTTTAAAAACGANTCAAATCACTTTTTTTCTTCATAACAATAGAAAGTACTACAATTCAATTGATTCAACGATTTTATGATCCAGATGGCGGGCTAGTGTTACTGGATGGAAAAGATATTAAAACATTGAATGTTGCTTGGCTTCGTCAACATATTGGCGTTGTTAGTCAAGAACCTGTTCTTTTTACTGGAACCATTGAAGAAAATATTCGTTTCGGTAAACAAGATGCAACTGACGAAGAAGTTATAGCGGCTGCTAAAATGGCTAATGCACATGAATTCATAATGGCACTTCCGGATGTACGTGTTTTCATTTTTCAGATCATAATTTTCTTATTGCATATATAAATAGAACTACAAAACATCATCAGGCGATAAACTAAGTGGTGGTCAAAAACAACGAGGTAAACACAATGAGAGTTTCTTGGAAAATTCAGTATTATCTGTTTGATTTTAGTTGCTATTGCTCGAGCATTGATTTCGAATCCAAAGATTCTTCTTCTCGATGAGGCAACAAGTGCACTTGGTTCGTTTTTGCTTTCTTCTTAAAAATCAAATAATTTCTTCGACAAATTAGATAATGAAAGTGAACGTGTCGTTCAAGATGCATTGGATAGAGCTAAAATGGGTCGAACAACAATTGTAATAGCTCATCGTTTGAGTACAATACGAAATGCTGATTTAATCATCGCATTGGAAAGAGGTGAAGTGATGGAAGATGGTACTCACAATGAATTGATGGATCGTAAAGGTCTTTACTATGAACTTGTAACAGCACAACAACGTAAAGAAAAAGATGAAGATGAAGATATGTTGGATGATGATAAACAAGTACAATTATTAAAGAAAAGTAATTAATTATAATATAAAACTTCAAAGATAATTTTTTTAAAATTTAGACTATCCACGTCATCTACGTACATTGTCACTTGTTTCTGCTAAATCAGCAGGATCGGATGTTTCTGATATGGAGGAAAACGATTCAGAAAATGTTGAAATAAAAAATAAAAAGTGTTGTCATCAACCATTTATATTCAAAATTCTTAAACTTAATCTCCCAGAAATATATTGGATCATAATTGGATGTATAGCATCAATTATATTTGGTGCAATAACACCTGTAAGTCTACATGAATTTAAAATGAATGATAGTTTTTTAATTAATTTTATTTTAGATATTTTCATTTTTCTTTTCACAAATTTATGCTTTATTTGCTGAGCCAGATGTTGCTAAAGCTAATATAGAAACGCGTAACTATGCATTAGTTATTTTCTTTATTGGCATATTTGGTGGGTTATGCCAATGTGTCAGTAGTATTGCTTTTTCTAAAAGTGGTGAAGCACTAACCATGCGTATGCGGATAATATCATTTTCATCAATGTTAAGACAAGAAATTGGTTGGTTCGATAAAGAACAAAATAGTCTTGGTGCTTTAGTCACCCAACTCTCATCAGATACATCAAATTTGAAAGTAATTTCATTAATATTTTAAATATAAATAATAAACGTTTTTCTAGGGTTTATCTGGAGTTCGAATGGGTGTTATCTTTAATGCAGTCGGAGCCATTGTATGTTCATTAACAATTGCATTTCAGGCAGGATGGAAATTGACTTTTATTGTATTGTTATTTGTACCGTTGATGGTTTTCTCGGGTATTTTGCAAGGGAAACGAATGACCGATACGAAAAAAAGCAATGAGAAAAACAATAGTAAACTGTCTTGGTCAGAAAAAGGAGGAACGGTAGTTATTTATTTTTTGCTTCTTCTTCTGTTGATTGCCAATCAATATTGTTTAAGTATGCAACAGAAGCAATTGATAGTGTACGAACTGTTGTTGGACTTCATCAAGAAGAATTTTTTATTTCTCGTTATGAAGATTGCTTTCAGAAAGAGTTTAAGTAAGATCGACAGTTTTAAATTGAAAGAAAAATTCAATTTCGCGTTTAATAGACGAACAATGATTAAAATTCAAATACAATCACTGGGAACAGGCTTGGCAAATTCAATTATGTTCTTTATTCATGCTGCATCATTTGGATATGGAAGTGTTCTAGTTGAAAACGGAGAAATGGAAGCACCACTTGTATTTCGGTAAATAAATAAATGTTAGTATTTCAAAAAAAAACCGAATGCTTTCTTTTTCTTGTTAGAGTCTTTTCCGTAATTACTTTTGGCGCTATGAGTGTGGGACGGTGAGTTTGATTATTAGAAATTAAATTTTTTAAGAAAATTTATCTTTAATAGATCAACGGCTATGATACCAGATTATGCCAAAGGAAAAGAAAGTGCAATTAGAATATTGAATTTAAATAAGCGTCAATCACAAATTGATCCTCAAAATCCCGATGGAATTGTATTAGTAAGTAGTCTTAAATCTAGAATATTTAGTGAAAGATATATTATCCATTGCATTAAACTATTTATTTCATAGGATAACTTGACGGGAAATATTGAATTTGAACAAGTCAAATTTGTATATCCATCGCGACCGACATTGCGTGTTTTGAAAGGTTTCGATTTACCAGCAAAGGCAAGTCAAACAACAGCAATTTGTGGACCAAGTGGTTCGGGGTACACTTCCTTCTCTTTTCCTTTTAATTATTTATTGACTTATTTCTCACCAATAGAAAAAGTACATGTGTTGCATTACTTCTTCGATTTTATGATCCATATCAAGGTTCTATTTTACTCGATGGTCATGATATTCGAGAATTAAGTTTACCATGGTTACGATCTCAACTTGGCTTTGTTCAACAAGAACCTGTTTTATTTAATTTAAGTATTCATGATAACATAGCATATGGTGATAACACACGAGAAGTTTCACAACATGAAATTGAAGAAGCAGCAAGAAAAGCTAATATTCACAGTACGATTATTTCATTACCTGAGGTAATATTTTGCGAGAAAAAAAGAAACAAGTATTTCTGTTTACGTGTGTTTTTCTTCCCGGTGGATTTAGGGCTATAATACAATGTGTGGTGCAAAAGGTAGTCAACTTAGTGGGGGTCAAAAACAACGTATTGCTATAGCACGTGCACTTGTACGTAACCCAAAAATTCTTCTACTCGATGAAGCAACATCAGCGTTGGACGTTCGTAGTGAAAAAGTTGTTCAAGAAGCGTTAGATGTTGCACGAAACGGTCGAACATGTTTGACTATTGCACATCGTTTAGCAACAATAAGAAATTCAGACAAAATCGTTGTGGTTGATCGGGGAAGAATCAAAGAAAGTGGCACACACGATGAACTTATGGATCAAAGAGGAATCTTTTATAAACTAAACATGGCTCAGGAACGAGATGACGAATAGTTAGTTCATCTATTTTTGTCTCGTTTTTCTTTGCTTTCGTTCGGTGCCCTGAACACGATATGGTCGTCTATGTCCGATATATTTCAGTTTATTTTTCGTTCTCTTAACTTTTCGTTCTATTTTAATTCTTATTTTCATGTATGCAGAAAATTTGTTTCTTAAATGGTTTATATTACGTAAATACGGCTGTCTTATAGAAAAATCGAAAATCTAAAAAATTTTATTTATCGGTGACATTGTGAATTTGTAGGAATATTTTATGTGAACATTCAACAAACAAAATTTTTCTTTCGCTTGTTATATTCAACAAAAACCAAAGATGTGAACAATTAGATTTCGGCAAAATTTCCTCGATATCAATAAACTGTCCTCATTGACATATCGTTAGAAAATATGATTCTACGTATGTAGTTAGTAACGTATTTGTTTATTACATAGCTATTGACAATATGAGTAATGGAAATAAATGCTTCGGTACAACTTGGCAAACACCCTAATCTAGAACAAAAAACACGTGCTCAAGTATTTTATTATATATTAAGAGTGTTAAATTCGATAAAAATCAGTACTTTATCCAACTTGCAAGTCGATGTGATGAAACTTCTCCGCAACGTTATCGGACATACCCTCAAATATAAGCACTTGTGTTTTAACGAGAATTCGAAACTGTCTCTGGAAGAGCAAATCTTCATAAAAAATGATGCATGTAAAACCGCAAGATTCAATTTTTTTAGTTAACACTCGTTCCGATGATATATGGGAAAAGATCCTTGTAAAATATTTCTCATCATATGTTAAACTTCAATTCAATTGATTTAGTGACAGGAACGATTTCGATTAGAAGTTGCTATTTTTTGTTGTTCAGTCTGGACTATATATTCATTACATGGTCAAAAACAAATATGCCACACATAACACATTACATCGACGACAATTTTGTTTCATTCATCTCGTTTCATTAATGTGTTAAATAACAAAAACAAAAAAAAATGCATGAGTACCTGTCAAGGTTCAATAGACAACATCAAGAGACAAAAAAGAGGCCGATTAGAATAAACATGCACAAAAAAAAAGAGATAACTATTTATGGTTTCTTCTTTGAATAATAAACACATACACATATTAGGCAAAACAAAAAACACAAAGAAGCGACAACCAACTTCTTTGAATTAGTTTCATATTTTATTTATAAATCAAATTTTTTTTGTTCAATTATCGGCGGGTGATCTTGAACGACTTCCACGGCGAACAGCACTACCACCAGTAGCACCATTTCTTTTGCCATAACTTGGTGAACCTGATTTTGAACGTGAACGGCTAGCTGGGCTAAATAAAAATGATGTCATTAAATATACTAATAAATAAAATTATTATTTTATATCGTCTCAGAGATCTTAGTGGATAGTCAATTCGTCATACAGTAGTCGAGAGTAGCAACTATGATCTTCATCACCGACGATTTCGTTTTTCTATAAAGTCAATATGAAACTCAAAATTTACCGTCGAGCAACAGGTGAACGCGAATACGGTGAACGAGATCGACTACCAGCTCCAGCACCAGCACCGGCACCACCACCACGACGACGGTCTCTAGCTACTGGTGAACCACTTCGTTGACGACGATCACGGCTAAAATATCAGTGGATCAAAAATACCCAATTTATTTAAAAAAAAAAATTTTTACCTTCGTGATCGATCACGTCGGCCAAAGTTACCGCCGCCACCGCCTCCGCCGCCACCACCACCACGTCCGTAACGTGCTTCTTTTTCTCGTGATCTCATCTCGGACGGTGCTACAAAAATATTGCACATTCGTATTATAATTGGGGCTTTTCGTTAAATTTAAAATCTTACTTTTACGATCGCCTCTTGCAAACTCAACTTCTATTTCTCGACCGAGTAATCGATAACGATCAAGAGCATGAAGGGCTTCTTCTACAATAAAAAAATTTCCCGCTAAAATTATTTATAACATACTATTTGCACTTACCAGCATCACGACTTTCTTCATATTCAACAAAACCATATCCTAACAAAAAAATTTATTCTATGTATAAACCTACGCCGTACAATAAGCCTCATATACCTTTAGCATCTCGTGTATAATAATCCACAGGAAGTGTTATATCAACAATACGTCCATATCGAGTGAAAAGCTTCTTCAAATCTTCATAACTAAAGAAATGATTCATCATAATTACATGGAATTCAATAAATGTCCGTTTGTTTTTCTTATTTGCATGGATGTCTCTTTCTCAAAAAAAAACAAAATCAAACCGAAATGCATACGTCTATTGTTTTTGCTGCTGCTGATGTGTTATTTGTCTGAGACTGTCTTTTTGTATTTGCATGGGAAGAATAAAGAAAATTCTGTTTGTCTTGGCTTTGCTTGATTATTATTGAGTTAAAGGAATGGGAGTGTGTCAGTGATTTCTTTTGTTGGATCACGTTTGAAACACACCTTAGTAAAAAGAAAAGATCAATATGATCGATCGGGAAATAGAGATGAACTTGTTTGAAAATGTAATTTCTCATTATACACATAGGGTCGATTTTTAAATTTCTACTTACCGAGTTTTTTCCGACAGTCCACGAACATAAAGTGAAGCACTAAGATTACGGGAATGACGACTCGACATATTTGGGTTACCGACTTAATTAGAATAGAAATGACGATGTTCAACAAACGAAATAAAATGAAGAGAAAGAAAGAAAGAAAGAAAGAATATGGTTTTCTTTAATGTCCAGCCTCTAAGTGCATTGATGCTTTATGTTTTAACTTGATTTTCATTGGTTTAATTTTAAACTCTAGAGTCTATGTTCTTTGTGTGCATAGACCGAATTGCCGGTATTTGTCTTTTATTTTCGTTCTAAGAATTCTCACACAAGATTCATTAATTGAAAAGAAGAAGGCATCTGTTTTTTTTTCTAGTCATAAAAATTTAAACTGCTATACACACGGGGTTATTCGTTCTTTTTTTGTAGATTCTTTTTAAACAATTTGAACATTTTCTATCAATATGGAAAGTACGTATGATTTTTATAATCAATGAAGACAAGCAAAAATTGATATTAAGTGACCTTCTGTTCTACTCTTTAGCTCCAAAACGAAACGCACCAATAGTTACTGCAACATCAGCAACTCTAGCTGAATCATCTGGTGGTCTTGCCTTTGAAGTAAAACTTGCTGAATCACCACGACATGCGGGAGCCATGCATCCACCATCACATTTTCTTTCACCGAGCGCAAAAGGAAATCAAAATGAAATGTCAATACCATTAACGCCAGAGAGTATCACTGAAAAATTGAAACGTGCCGAAGAACGTCGTCTTAGTTTGGAACAACTTCGTTCTACATTGCTTGCGGCAGAAAATAGCCGACCTGTTGAAATTAGTAAAATAAAAGATCAACAAGCTGAAGGTAAAAGCTTTTATTCTATTGAATTGTATGTATTCAAATTTATAATTAGAATTCAAAAAGCAAACGGAAGAAAAATTACAAAAGAAACTTGAATCAGCAAAAGAAAATCGCGAACGTGTCCTACAAGCTAAAGTTGAAAAAGCCAAAGCACCTATTGAAAAAGGTCGTGCTAGTGTTCATCAAAAGTTAGCTAAACTTGAAGAAGAACGACAATTGTTACAAGAAAGAATTAATCAAAAATTAAATACGGCGGAAACAAGTAAACAGAATTAACGATTTTTTTTAAATATTTAATGATTGTTTTATTTTTAAAAGATCGACAAGAACAATTAGATCGTTTAATGGAAAAGCTCAGTGAACATGATAAAAAAATTGAAGCTATTAAAAGTCAAACTAAAAGTGAATCAATTGCAACTGAATAAATCAATATGAACTTCGCAATGAGAATAATATTTTTTTTCTGTCTTAAATACGAAAGTTTCTTATTCTTGTTAATCCTGTGAATCTATTTTTTCTCTATCTCTTGTTCGCAAATTCATAATGACTGATATTTTCTAATCTTAAACATGCAATGTACTATGTCAGACATATATATATATGTACTCTATTTTCTGCAATAAATACTTTTCTTTATATGATTGTTGGTATAAAAATGTATATGAATAGATTGCCTTAGAACTATGATGTATATTTAAATAGCAAAGGGAAGAATCTTTTTTTAGATACGAATGAAATTGTTTCTCTAGAAAAATACAATTAATGTCAGACTTAATTGGTGAAAAGAATGCAATGTAAGATATGTTCTGCTGTCTTTTTCTTTTATTACATGTTTCTTATCCCTATTTCAGTTTGTCTCTTTCCAAAGACGATAATCCATTATTAGATGATTTTGACTTAACACCATCATCGATTGACGATAATCTATTCGGTATTCCAGTATTAACATCTCTTCCTAGCCTCGAAAGTATACTTTATGAAACAGATCCAGCACTCGATAGTATATCTCTAACATCATCTTTACAAAATCAAAATTTCCAACAAGACAATGAAAATTCTCCAAATAATCTAACTAATCTTAATTCATCTGAACTATCATCAATATCATTTGATTCTTCGCTTGAAACAAATAATAGACCACTCGATAATTATATACTTAAAATTCATCATCAACAACAAGATGCCATTAGTACAGATGAATCATTTATTGAAGTTCATAAACATACACAAATCAAGCATGGTTCATTATTGAAAATTCAAGAATTAGAAACAGTTTCAAATCAAATATCACTTTGTATTGAACGTACAAATTATGGTCATCCGACAACAATTGATGTTCTTCTACATCGAATGATTGCTATTGGTACAACAAAAAGTGTTGTACTACTATTCGAACATCAAACACAAACACTGAAGCATTGCTTAAATAGTGATTTAACAAATGGTGCCGTATCAGCGTTAAATTTTAATAGCGACGGAACACGTTTATTAGTTGGGCATGCACGTGGACGCATACAAATGTATGATTGCTCAAATGGAAAACTTCTACGCAACATTAGTAATGATATTCATGGACCGGACACAGCTATATTAAATATTAAATTTACACATGATCCAACTGTTGCTGTATTTAGTGATAGTGGTGGAAGTGTATATGTATTACAGTTTACACGTCATTTAAAACGTGGTTATCAATCGAAATGTTTGTTTTCTGGTAGTCGCGGAGAAGTATGCACGCTTGAACCTCTATTATTCTATCAACAACATGAATCTTTAACAACAGATACCAATGAAAAATTAGAACAACATCCGTTAAAGTCAATGTATATAGTTGCATTAGCTACATTTACCAAAGTTTTTCTATTGGCATTAAAATCACAAAATAATGTTAAAATTTTACGCGTACAACAATTAGTCGGTAGTAATACAACATTACCGATACTTAAATGGCAATTTATTATTGTTAAAGTTAGTGATAAAGTTAGTTGTATCAATCCGATTCTTGCCGCAGTGAGGGATAGACAATGTACATTCATTCAAGTAGGAAGTCGTTTGTTTTCTTAATAAATAAAAAAAAAGGAAGACTTGTTTATGTATTTTATTAATAGATACAACATGTGAGAGATGACGAAGTACATTTAACACAATTGAAACAGATTACAGTTGATTATCATATTAAATCATTTTGTTGGTTGAATGCAAGAACATTTGCACTATTCGATATGTCTGAGCGGGCACATGTCATGTAAGAATTTTTCAATAGGAATCGATTGACTTATGCTATGAATATGTACAATTTCAGAGAAGTTTTTCTCCGCAAGAGTTTATCAGTAAAAGAAAAACAATATTACCGAAAACAAAAGGACAATATTTGATTCTAGAAAATCATTATTTAAACATACCAAGACTGAGTGTGTTTTATTGTAGATTTTTAGCCTATTTCAATTGTATTATTGAATATTTATTTTTTTTTCTCGTTAGTGACCAACGTTCTGAAGAACAATTGGAATGTTTATCTTTATCATATTGTGAACTTATTTATAATACAATCTTCTTTAAATCATTAGCCACTGGTGGCAATGTTTCTTCTGCATTAGCATTAGCGGGACAAAATGCTTGTTATCAAACATTAATTTCGAGTCAAGGCTGTATTTTTTTACTTGGTACTCATACAGTTTATGAAATTCGTTTACGCGATTGGTCTGAACGTTTGGATTTTTTTATTGAAAATGGTAAAAATCAATATGAACAAGCTTTGGAACTTGCTTATTTAATGTTACTTGGCAAAGCTAAAGGATTAACTGGTAAGTTTACTCGTTTTTTTTTTGTTAATAAAGTTAGATGAAAAGATTATTTTTCTCATAACAAAAAAAAAACAAAAGGTTTGTCTATTGATCCAGTGAAGCGTCGTCAATGTATATCTGAACGGATGGTTTCATTACTTCAAGCTTATTTAAAATATTCTCTTAATTATGAATGTCCACAGTCAGGTGCTATCGATCTACTTAAACAACATTACAGAAATGTTTTACCACGTTCGATTGATTATTGTCTATTGATCGATCGTTTGGATTTATTATTTGGTCTTATCTACGAAATTTTCTCAAAAGATTCTATAGCACATGGAATATATTTACAATGTTTAGAACCGTATATATTAAAAAATCGTTTTGATACCATGTCGCCTATGGTTTTAAAAGATTTTATTAATTATTATGTTGAAAATAATCATTTAAATCAATTGGAACATTGTTTAAATCGTCTTGACGTATCATCTCTTGATATTGAACAGATTATACAAATAACAAGGAAATACAATCTTTATATGACATTATTACGTATATATAGTGAAGCATTCAAAGATTTTACAACAGTTTTAAAAGAAATTATTGAAAAACTTGAATATGATATTGCAGAAAATAATGGTAAATTCAAAATACAGAAATTAATAATTTTATAGATAAACGTCAGCGCACAGTTAGAATAAAAATCACACTTGTTAGATCTCATGTCTAGATTTTCCTTCTCCGTACTAAGATTGGATAAATCGTATTGCATTATTTCTAGTGTCTCACTGTGTTCCAGTAGAGTTTTGTAATTTTTTTCAAAACAAATTACAGACAATCGTTTAAAACTAACTTAGAACGAACATCTTAATAACCATTTGGAAAGAACGAGAAAGTTTTTTATTACTAGTATTTGAGCATTCATCAAATTAAACACATTATTTATACTGATACTGAGCACTGTACCCTAAAAATTAGTAATGAGAATTTTCGATATCAAGTCGTCATCGTTTTCTCTAGTTCTAAAGATTCGAGTTTGATTTTACGCTTTCCTTATTTTATCGCTATGCACTTCAACATAGTTTTAAAATCTTTAGGGACGTGCTATAGTACAAAAATGACTTTAATTGGTAATCAAGCGCTTGTTTTTATACAAACAACTTTAGTTGGTGAAATCTATCCATTTGGTGGTCGTCTTTCGTCTGATTTAGCTCAATTTGGGCGTAATGAAATCGTTGATTTTCTATCGTTTTTACACCCACGTCGTACGGGTGGTTTGCTTTATTCTAATCTGCGAACATTACTTCATTTTAATACGCGAGATTTTTTCAACTTATTAACAATGGCATTCGATAATGAGGAATTTTTAAATGATGTTGATACAATAAAAAGACGAGCATTTTGTGATATATTACTTCGTGTTATGGTAGACGATGTACAATTTTCATCGCATCAAATCAGCATTTTATTTAATTTTCTATCAAGACAATTAGCAAAAACTGGACAACAACATATATTTGTTCAAGGAATGCTTTTCGAACAGGTAAGAAACTAGAGAGTGACCGAAGGAAATATTTGATTTTTTTCTCATCGTACGTTGACGTTTTTGCCTGTCTTATTCCAATAGCGATTGTGAGTTAAGAGTTAAAAGTGATAATTTTGAAGAATTAGTTTCATTATGTAGATTATCTTCGAAACCTCGACACCGATTAGGACCTAGATATAGAATACATATTTCTTCTTGTTGATTGTTCAAGTACTGATTCGTGTCTTTCACATGTTGATAAGTTAATGTACTAAATCTATCGGATGATGATGAATAATTAAAATGATTTGTATTTTCAAATTGTTTTTCATAAAATATTTCATTCGAATTTGGTAAATAAACATGTTGTAGATATTGATCTGTAGTGAATTTCTTGATTTCGATATTATCATTATCTATTTAAATAATAAAACCTTTGAAAATATCTTTCGCAAAAATTTACTTTTTGGCTGATCATTAGTTAATATTGTATTTATTGAAAACTTTGATATTGTTCTTCCATTGTATTCGTTGACTTCTTCACTGATTAATTGTTGTGATGACGGATGACTATCATCATTTTCGATAGTGTGAATTGAACTATTCCAAATAGAAGGACTTAGTTGAGACGATGCAATTGATTCTGATTTTATATCATGATTAGATTGAACTGAACAAGAACAAAAAGAAGAAAAATATTAACATTTTAGTTTGAAGAATGAAAACAAACATTGAAGCATTGTTTTGACAAATTTATGTTGACCTTCTTCATCTAAATATAATTTTCTTTTTAAATATTTAATATCATAGTTTTCTATTACTCGTTATTGCTAATATCAATTTCGGTTGATTACCGATGGATTGTTTATTATTAAGAATAATTAAATATTGTTCTTGCTTTGTTTCATTTAATGTTTCAAATATTTTCACTGGAGAATTCGTCCCTTTATTTGATGGATCAAGACTAAAGAAAACGTTATTTCCAGTATCTAATTTCTCTCGGAAGATTTCTTTGAATTGTTGATTTTCAATTGATTCAGATTGATTTATTGGAGTTTCTACATCAGATGAGAACACATTGGTTGCTGTACGTTGCCATATTGGGCTAAGAAGATTATTTTTACTAAATGCTATCACAGTCGGTATGGTTCGAATATGATAATATTCTGCTAGCTGGAACGCTTGTTCAACATCGACTTCATATAAAAAAACGCGATTTTTATTTGCTCGTGCCCATTGACGAAGACCATACATTGCGCGTTTTGAATACGGACAATAAAGAGCATAGAAAAAAACAATTGAAATAG
This sequence comes from Rotaria magnacalcarata, assembly GCA_900239745.1. NCBI lineage: Eukaryota > Metazoa > Rotifera > Eurotatoria > Philodinida > Philodinidae > Rotaria > Rotaria magnacalcarata. The sequence continues at coordinate 25,559 of OENM01000693.1, forward strand.
GTTTTTTGTTTTGTTCAACGAATGTTTGTAGATCATTGAATGTTTCTATAGAATGAATATTATCTGAAGAAGAAATATTATCGATGACGTGGCGATTAATTTCAAGGCTTGAAGATGTAATAGATGGTGGTGATGTTGTTCGAGGTTCTAAAGTATTTTCATCAATAGGAATTTGAATTGATGGCTGTTGTTGTTGTTGTTGTTGTTGAAGAGAATTGTCAACTTTAGTGAACAATTGAATTTGATCGGTAGCTGCTTGAAATTTTGAATCAGATTGTTCATCGATTGTTTTTATTGTTACTTTTTTCTTGTCTTTCTATAATATAAAAGTAAATATATCGGTTTTTATTTTTGTTCATTTTATTATTTACTGTAGTTCTCTGTTGTTTTGCTTTATTTTTCTTGGTTTTTTTCGTAACATTATCATTGTTCGTTGATTTCTTATTTTCTTTTCGACAACAGCCCATAGAATTCTTTTTCGAAAGATTACATATCACTTTCAAATAACAATAGCACTCGCATTCCAGCTAATCACAGGGAATAAAAATACGAACTCAAAAAAACATAATTTAAATAAATTTAAAGCGCGTGTTGATGTCTATTTCTTCGTGAAACTTAAATCGAGATGGAATTTGAAAGTATCGAAGTAGATATCTGAATATCCGCTCAAACATTCAGAAATAAGATTGATGAATGCCTAGTAATCGATGTTAATAAAATATGATAGTAAATTGTATAACAATCATGGGTTCGTTTAGTTAAGGCCTATTTTATTTTTATAGGTTCTTGAATATCTATGCAAATCGGTTGTAACATCTATGAATGATAGTATTGATAGTAAAGATGAACGTGAACAAGCACTAATTGATGTTATTCAAGCAGCTGGTTTACAAGAATTTGATCTTATACGTTTACTTACTCTTGCAAGACAAGCACAATTTTGGCGTGTTTGCGAAATAATTTATGCTGAAAAAAATGAATATGATCTAATCCTGGAGTGTTACTTAAATGATGGACATCGAAGATTGGAATTATTTCGCTATATAAGAACATTATGGCCAGCACTGGATGAACGTGAACGGAGTAAAGTTCATAGCAAAATAATGGATAATTTTCTTACCATAATTGAAACAGATTCATTTAAAGCGTTTAAATTATTTTGCATATTTTTTCAAATGGATTTAGGAAAAGTATTGAAATTGATTGGAAAAAATGAAAAAGCGGAATATGGAATTTTAAAAGTAAGCAAATTTTAAATCTTCACATAAGCTACTTTTCAATGCACCAAATAGGAAATCGTTTTAAAACAAATTATGATATACTTTTTTTTTCAAGTATAAACTTGTCAAGATCAACAGTAGTAGTAACAAAACAAAGCTTTTCAAAATTAACGGAAGCTATTTTGAGTGTAAATATTGAATTCGAGTTGCTTCTATGCTATAAAGAATACATCACGAAGTATTTGAGTAATATTATTTTTCAAGTCATCATAAGAAACTCATTGCAATTCTCTCTCTCTCTATACAATTATTTCAAAATCATTGAAAAGAAAAATTTATATTTTTAGAGTTGTTTTGCTTATACCGATGATACAAAATCTTCGTCTTCCCCTTCATCATCTCCGCCAGCAGTTATTCATATCGATCCATCACATTATTTACATTATATTGATTTACTTGCACAAAATGATCCATCACAATTGTTGTTATTTCTGAAAAGTAAATCTGAAAATTATCGTGAACAAGACGTTCTTGATATAATAAGAAAATATCAATCTCCTTTATTAATACCATCCATTGCTTATTTACTTGAACGACTTGGTCAATATGCCGAAACGTTTGATCTTCTATTGGAATCCATGCACGAATGGACAACAATCGATCAACTATATCAAATGGCATTAGATTGTGTACATTTTTGTCAACGTACAACAATTAAATTAAAGGATAAAAAAGAACGCGAAGATTTATGGTTAAAATTTCTTCAGAAAATTTTAGAACTATCATCACATTCATTTGATGGTGAACAATCAGGTGCATTTCGTCGTATCTACGGTGAAATATTAAATAGTATGATTGGCTATGTTACATTACCATCGATACTTGAACTAATTATGGGTACAGATGTTGTCGATATAACAAAAGGTACTCGAAAACGCTCGGATACAAATATTCGTAGTACATTCGAAGTTCGTCAGTTAATTCAATCGATGTTGGAAAATTGTTCGTTTGAATTACGTTTACTTGAAACAACACGACGTTTGTTACAACGCGATTTAAATGATGATATTCAGCAAATGTGTACAATTATGAATCGTAGTGTACCCATACGTTTAAATCAATGCACATATTGCCAAAAAATACTCAATCAACAACAACAACAACAACAAGACATTGATAAAAAACAGGAACAAAAAAATAAATTTATCATATTTGCTTGTCGACATGTTTTTCATCTAAGTTGTTTAATGGAAATTCAAACAGAACAATCAAATAATAATTTTTGTCCACAATGTACTACAACGAGACAATCCTCAACAGCAACCACCACCACCACCACCACCGCAGCAGCAGCAACTACAAGAACAACACCGATCATACGACCAGAAGTAAGACGAATAACATCAATACATTCGGATCAAAATGAAAAACAAATTACTCTAAATAATATTCAACAACAAGTTATCACGGCTATGCTTGAAAGAAAATGTTTAAATGCTCATCATTTAAATATAGATGATAATGATGAGCGGATTCAAACGTCTATTAATAAACCATTTTCATCATCAACATCCTTACAATTACCCGATAGATGGCGAGATTATCTTTCATCATCTGAGTAATTAGTTAACATGTCCCACTAGTCGGTATGTTCCGTTGGCTAGTAAATGATTCTTTTTTTTTAATAACAAAAATAAAATTCTTAGTTCATTCCCTTGTTCAGCCATCTTGAATATTCTGCATTTAATTATGTCATTTCCTTTTTCATGATTAGTCTTTCACTTTAAATTCGTGCGACTATTAATTTCAATTGTAAATTTCTTTGATTTTTCTTTTTTTTTTTAAACTGTAATTAATTTGTTCGAATAAATTGATTATTCTGTTGCAATTTTTTCTTGTTAATTAATTCTTTTTTTGTTGTGTTTTCAAACATGCATACAGAGAGGACAGACAAATAGAAGCACAATATACAGATCGCAGCAAAGAAACAAGCTGCTGGAAGACAGAAAAAGACAAAAAAGAATCGCCTTTTTTTCTTCTCTCTTTGTTTTTTTTGCATTAAATGAAAGAAGAAAAAGAAAACGTGATCGTTTTATGAAAATATATAGACTATAACATAAATGGAATGCGAGCAAGATAATACCCTTTCAAAAACTGAATAAATGCACGAGGTCACCCTGGTGGCACAAAATAATAAATAGGCATTTTATATTCATAAACCAAGACGTGCAAAAGCCATTTGTTTTCGAAGTTCAATGATTTTGTTATAACGATTTCGTGCTGTTAATAATTAATAGCAAAACAGGAATTAATCAAATTTTAAATAATATATATTTTTTTGATTTCTTACTATCACTTTTGACAAGTCCCGATTGAACATGACGAATGAAAGTAAAAAAATCACAAACAGAAGCAATCTTTTGATTAAAAACAAAATAATCATAGAAGATATATTTAAAAAAAAGAGAAACAGAAAACAATTATTTACTCGATTTCGTGATAAACGTGATATTGGATACCATTCACCATTTTCACCTAATCGAATACGATAATTACATTGGCAAAGATCGCCCATCAATGAGCAGACTCTACATGAGAACATAAATTGCACAATGAAAATCATCATAATTTAACTAATTTTACTTCATATTTTCATCTATTGTTCTCATATGACATGTTTCCATAGTTACATCGTTATGTTCAATGGCTGTAAGAATTCTTGATGAAAGCTATGCAATACAAGAAAAAAATTAAATGCATGCACTTCGTAAAATGAAATGTTTACATCAGCATTCGGGAATGTTAAACATGGTAAAATATCTTCACTGTAAACTCGATGCATACATGCAGACGAATCACATCCTATCGATGGTTTTTCTTCCCAACGTGCAAATTCTCTTAATAAAACAGTATCAACCTAAACAAAAAAGAAGAAGAATGAAAGATTCTTATCATAGAGAATAAACCTAAAACATATTCATGCTATGAGAGGTTTTAGTTGGCGCTTAACTAAAGCATTCTTACCATAGGTGAATCATCCTATTGATTATTATTATGACAAGATAGAGATTAGAAAAAAAAAAGATATATTACAAGTCTAGATAAAACTTACAACATTCGTATCCATTTTTGTTGATATATCAATTGATGATAATGATTGTTGTAGATCTGATGATGAACGTTTGTGAAGTTTTTCTCGTACTATTCGACGAATACTTGATTCTGGTTGTTGTTGTTCCGTTGATGATAGAACAGATGTTACTGGTGACGAACGATTTGTTATTAATGATGAACGACAATTATTTATGATTTCTTTCAATTCATTAACACTTTTCTTTAGTTGAGTATTTTCAAGAACAAGAGCGTCGATCTAAAGATATGATTGAAAATTCAAAAAATAACCATGATGAGATTAAAGTTACTGTTTGATTTGCAGTTTTAAGTTTTTGTTCAGCATTAGCTTGAGCATATTTTGCTTGTTCAACCATGGAATGAGCAGACTAATTGAAAATATTTTAATATTAGAAAGATCTATTCTTTTTTTTTGACGATAATTACTTCAAATAGAGATGCCGTAAGATCTTCAATTTCTCGATCTGTATTTTCACGTATTTCATGAGCTCGTTGTATTTCAATATCTTTACTTTTAAGATCTTCTTTTACTCTTTGTAATTCATGAAGTAATGTTGCAGATGATGTTGAATGTTCAATGGGCTCCGGTGTTGTAACAACCCCATTTTCAATACTAAACGCTCTATTTAAAACAAATTCACAAATTCTACATTCTATTACGTAGAAATCTATAATACATACGAATCAACACTATTCGCATCACTAACATCACTACGATGATCGAGAAGAGATTCAATCGCATTAACCAATGAGGTTCGTTCCATCGTCATCATCTTTAAAATAAGAAAAAAGAGCAAATTACATGTCTCTATATATGTATTTATTTCGTTTGTACGCTTGATTGAACAGACCGAGTATACGAAAAATAATTATTTATTAATTACCGTGCACGAGAATGTGCGTATCATTCGAGTATTACGAAAAGAACTTGACGAATAATGAATAAATTAAAACAGACACTCGCTTATGTTAAACTAGTCAGAAGTGATTGTGAGATTATTCAGAGGAATATTTAATAAGTTTCTCCTACGATTGTAGTACTTTGGCGCATGTTCACTTCCGATTTCAATAATATTTTAAGTCTATAGATACAATATAATATTCTAACGAGAAACTTGAAAGGAAACAGGTTCCTATTGGGACTGACTTTAAGCTCGGAAGTATTGCGCATAGAAAAATATTCAATTCGACTAAGATATAGATCTTCTCCTATGAACAATCTATGCAGTTTGCGTCTTTTGAAAGTTTTATATCTTGAGTAAACTTACTTATTCTGCCTCGATTCTATACGAGTTAAGCTTTAAATCAACCGTTAGTCAAATCTCAATAGGGACGGAAATTCTATTAGTTTCAGTTAGAATACAAAGCAATATCTATTGGAAAAACACGATTGTTGAAATCGGAAGGAACTATCGCAGAGGATTCCGTTCTTAGCGAGTAGTGCAGTATATATCTCATTAATAGTCATAGAACAATGCAAGAGAAGTCTATCGAAAGCTAATAAACAATGCAAATCAAATATAATGCGCACGTTTTCTATTCAATTCTTTTTTTTACGATACTTGAATAAATCTTTATCATCTGTATTTGAGGTGCAAAAAGTGATTTTTGTTTGCCTCTTAAGAGGAAATGGTTTATTTCACCCTAGATTCATCTGCTTTAGATCATGTTCTATGCATTATCATAGTGCGGAACTGAGTAATAAATCATGCATAGCTTGGATAAAAGAATCAATCTACGCCACTTCGCTAGCTTGAGATTGAATTTCCCTATGGATTCAAACACATATTGATAACAACGGTAAAAAAAAAAGAAACGAAAAACTGGGCGCATTTGAACCGAAGAAAAAAAATGAAGACTTGATTACATAAACACAATCTTTGTTCAAACAAAAAAATCTATGCGGTAACAATCGTGCTTATATATGATTTACTGTATCAAAATATATCTTTTATGTAAAGGATGATTGAATTAATGCAAAACGTGTATGTTACTTATCCAGTGATAAGAACTTTTTTTTATAATATCAATAAACATACCTGTAGGATTTAATATGATGAAGAAACAAATGAAAATAACGTACGAGTATTCAACAGGAACAAAACAACGTGAAAAGAAATAGGAAAAAATGACTAGCAAACAAATACAACAACGTCGCTCATTCACATACACCTACTCGCAATTTTTACATCGTCTCCGATCTATAACTCTCTTTTGGAGAAGAAAGAAAGAAAAAATGAATCATAATCATAAATCCACCAACCATATTTATAGAGCATAGATGGTAGTAGTTCACTTCGTACACATTATTCATTTGAAATTTATACTTGTATTAGAGGATAAAGAGATGAATCGCGTATTTTACATGATAGAGACATGTAAGAAAGGTCGACAGTCTCTTATGAAAAAAATATAAATTATTGTTTCAATGTCACATGTAGACCGTTAAAGGCCATCTTGATAATATCAATATTCGAAAGTCTATGGCGTCTATACGATTTTTACTCGAGAAGAAAAGTTTTTGTTTTGATTAATAATTTGATCTTTAATTGATAGTATCAATGCTTAAAGATACGCTAATCGAGGTCCAAGAGATTGGCGTAACTCAATGCTGTTTAACAATTAGTTAAACATATTGTTATCGACGGCTAGAATGTTTTTTGTGGGAATATTTTTTCATCAGCAAATTATCAACATTCATTTGATATTATTGTTACTTAATGCAAAACATTCATTAGAAGAATCATCAAATAAATAAAATTTTTATAGATTCACCATAACTGACTCAAATATTTTCGACTTCTTCATATTTGATGTGTAAATTAGAAAATGTAGACTTTTATTGTTAATTCTGTTTGTTAATCAGCATGTTTGTTACATGATTACAGTATGAAGTTAAAGAAATACATGAATCAAATTAGTCAATAGAATGGGTGGGTTTGTTAAAAAAAAGATATCTATATTTACGAAGAACATCTAGCGCACTTCCGTTCTCAACCATTTTAGAATCAAAATTATGAAGAATTCATTAGGAGGAAAAAAGTATTTTTTTTTGCTGATATAGTTTTCAATTGAATCGTATGAATTAGTTTAATATAAAGATAAAGATCGTTTAGAAGCATTCGATAGAGAAGAAATCATAAAAAGTCATATTTTGAAAAAGTTTGCTTAACAAAAGTACATTTATTTTTGTCTGAAAAGTTTCCGTCGGAGACGTTATTTTTCTTCTTCTTCTACTGTTGTGATATATATATATACAGGTTCTGAATTGTTGATGATTTTATTTGACCTCCTCAAGTGCAGCAATCAACTTTAATGTTTATTAAACATTCTATAGTAAACATCGCTGCAAATTGCAATTTAACTGGCTTCTCTTGCATTTTACACATTTTCGTTTGTTATTAAAATAAATTAAAGTACGAAAATATGATCAAATGAGTCTTAGCCAAAAAAGCAGAATAAATTCTACCGAAGATGATATCAGAGCAAAAAGAAATTTTAACAAATTGTGATTTCGTTCGGAACAAAAATATTTTAACTTGTAAAGAAAAAGATTTACATCGAAAGAAAACGAACATCCGTGTCGATATAAATTTATTGGAAAACAAATGTATCGATGAAAATAATTCTTCATTTATACGTTTATTCAGAGGATTCTGTCCTTGTTCAAGTTAGACAGACAACGTTCTTCGTTGATTTATTTATTTTCTTTTTATAAGTATAAATGATTACTCTTCTGATCTTCCAAACTGTCTTCGCTCTTAGCGAATGATGACATTGAATTGAAGTTTTCTTTTACTAATAAAGAAACAAAACAAGAATAAGTCATCGTTGGTCTCAGCTTTTTTGACTCGCTTTGTTTCTCTTTCTAATATTTAATCAATGTTTTCACACGTATATATTGTATGCAGTAGTCATCGTTGTCGTTTGTTCTTTTTTTTAATGTGTGTATGTTTTATTCAAATTTCTTTTTCTAAAAAGAATAACAGTAATAGCAACAGCGAATGTAAATTCTCACAATTCTTTCTTATTCTTCATTACCACCATCATCATCTCATAGTGTTTAAGTGACGTTTGCTACTGGCATCGTCCGTTGAAAAAAAATTGAGGCGAGTATCGAAGTAGAAGAATGAGAATCAGAATGATGTCAAAATAAAAGAGAGAGCCTTGTTTGCTTGATGCTGCACGTTCAAAAGTAAACTTCAATTATTCACAATTTTCTTTATTATTCTTTTAACATTGATATGTGTATGTGCGCTTATGTGGGACTTGATCGCCGCATATGTATAGTTTATCACAAAAAAAAACAAATACGGACAGATTAAGAAATGATTTTTTTTCTTAAAATAAGTTTAAAACAAGACTGATAATGATTAAACTGTAAAGGCGCGAAAATGTTTTGTTCGCTTTTTTACACCTTCGAGCACCTCTAGAAAAATGAGAGAGAAAAAAGAGAAGCATAGAGTAAAAAAAAGAGACCGATTTGTTACTATAACTGTTAGTTCTCATTTTTTTTCGTTTTCTGATTGCCTCGTTTTTTTTTGTAACATATGAAAGTTGTTGTTTCATGTTTTCGTTTAGACAAACATATATACAGTAAATGGAGAATGGCTAGGCGTAAATGAAAAGATGATGCCATTTCTCTTGTAACAGCAAGAAAGAAAAAAGGAGAAGAAGCAAATTTAACGTCGTTATACAATTTATTTCTAGAAGTACATATATCTAATAGCTATTTTTTGTTGAAATTGTACTATATGTCAAAAATTACCTCTTTTCATTAAGATAGAGCATGTAATTTCGTCATGATCAAAGAGCAATTAACCACGAATTCGCAGAGCGAAGCACACACCAGCACATCTGAAGAATTAATTGCTAATTCTCTACCACCTCGCATAGGTCCTTATCGATCTTTATCGGCTAAACGGCCACGTGACCCATCCCACCGTAAAAGTGTTTCATTTAATGATGTCCCTATTGTACATGAAGTTCCATCGCATGATGCAATGCGTAATTCTAACTGTGATGCATATCGTTCATGGGCACATACAGATGCAACACTACCCTCATCTGGTGTTCCATCGTTTTATTCATCACAAATACTTTTACCATTTAATTCAACGAGTGCTGCAGCTCAAAAGATAAATGCCAGTCGTTTAAGTAGTACTTTATATTCAACACCATCATCATTCTCATCATCACCATCGTCTGCAGCAACACCAACAGTAGCAACAACAACAACAAATACTACTGCTACTAATCCAACAGCAAATCGAATACCTGATTGGGCTGTACGAGCTAAATCAACAAAACCTACATCAACTTCAGATGAAGCAACGACAACAAATGAAAATCATTCAGCTGGAAATCCACCGGTTATTATTGTTCATCTACCCGATGAAAGAACAAGTAGAGATACAACACCTAAACCTAGTAATCAATCAATATATAATAGTGTATATCTTCCGTATTCTCACACATCATCAGGATCAGCACTTTCTTCATCACATAATGTTGAAAATGGAGAAGAGAGAAAACATTCATATCGTTCAGCAATGATACCTGACATCGACCATTATCGTAGTATTCCATTTTCTTATGCACCAATGTCTGATTCGGCAGCAACTTATACTTCAATGTTATCTACAAATTTAGTTCAATCGAATCATTCTTCAAATGAACATTCTACAACAGGATATCCACGAGCAGTACGTGCTCGTTCAGCGACTTTACCAGTATCCGCAAATCATTCAGCGACACGTACCAATGATAATATTTCGATTACACCATTTCGTGCAACAGCTACAAATCCTCTACCGAATAATTCAAATACATCCACAAGAACTGTTTTACGACCAACAACAATTGCTTTTCAATGTTCACAACCAACAAACACAACTATGAATATAAACAATGGCCCATCAACAATAACTACTTTAACAGCAACTAGTAATACAAATCAATCATCGACAACAACAACAACAAATACAACAAAACCGCCAGCAACACCATCTCGTTTTGGTTCAACAGCTGCAGCAGCAGCAGCTGTTCATTCTCGTTTTGTTTTACCATCAAGTCGAACACTTTCAACATCATCATTAAATTCATCAGCAATTAAATATACTTTTGCTCATCCAAATATGGATTCAACATTTACGAATACAACAACACAGAAACCTCCCCCAACTACTTATGCTCGTTCACGTTCAGCACATGTTTTAAGTACGAGACGTACAGCTCCATCACCTGTTGTTATGCTCGATGGCCACTCTAATGGAGGAGGAATAACAACGAATCCTACTACCAATCTTTATGCAACAACAAAACGCAATCCAAATGTTAGACAAACCTATGGTTCTTATTATATGCATCGTGTTCTTTTACCCACAAGCATCCATTAAAAAAAAAGAAGATTGTAAATTTGTCGTTTTTTTTT